>CAUYLG010052885.1:0-47654 GCA_963573385.1 Cacajao melanocephalus
ACCCTTCCCTTGTGTTTGGTGGTTGGTCGGTTGTGGGGGGGGGGGGGGGGGGGGGCCGCCCCGCCCCCCCCCCCCCCCCCACACTTTTAAAATTCAGGCCATCCATTGATTTCCATTTAGGTTGTTGTCATGTCTTTGCTATCGTGGTATGCTGCAGTGAACATATACATGCATGTGACTTTTTAAAATTTTTTTGAGATGGAGTCTTGCTCTGTCACCCAGGCTGGAGTGCAGTGGCACAATATTGGCTCACTGCAACCTCTGCCTCCCGGGTTCAAGTGATTCTCCTGCCTCAGCCTCCTGAGTAGCTGGGATTACAGGCACGTGCCACCATACCCAGCTAAATTTTGTATTTTTAATAGAGACGGGGTTTCACCGTGTTGGTCAGGCTGGTGTCAAATGCCTGACCTTGTGATCTGCCCACCTCGGCCTCCCAAAGTGCTGGGATGACAGGCGGGAGCCACCACACCTGGCCGCATGTATCTTTATGATACAACAATTTATATTCCTTTGGGTGTATCCCCAGTAATGGGGGACTGCTGGGTTATATAGTAGTTCTGTTTTTAGCTTCTTAAGGAATTGCCACACTGCTTTCCACAGTGGTTGAACTAATTTATACTCCCACCAACAGTGTATAAGTGTTTCTTTTTCTCTGTAACCTAGCCAGCATCTGTTATTTTTTTGACTTTTTAATAATAGCCATTATGACTGGTGTGAAATAGTGTCCTATTCTGGTTTATATTTGCATTTCTCTAGTGATCAGTGATGGTGAACTTTTTTTTCATATGCTTGTTTTTCATATGCTTGTTCCATAAGCTGATAAGCAACTTCAGCAAAGTCTCGGGATACAAAATTAATGTGCGAAAATCACAAGCATTCCTATATACCAATAATAGAAAAACAGAGAGCCAAATCATGAGCGAACTCCTATTCACATTCACAATTGCTACAAAGAAAATAAAATACCTAGGAATACAACTTAGGAGCGATAAGAAGAACCTCTTCAAGGAGAACTACAAACCACTCATCCAGGAAATAAGAGACAACACAAACAAATGGAAAATCATTCTATGCTCATGGATAGGAAGAATCAGTGTCGTGAAAATGGCCATTCTACCCAAAGTAATTTGTAGATTCAGTGCTATCCCCATCAAGCTGCCATTAACTTTCTTCAAATAATTTGAAAAAAAATAAAAACTACTCTAAATTCACATGGAACCAAAAAAAAAGCTCGTAAAGCCAGGACAATCCTAAGCAACAAGAACAAAGCTGGAGGCATCATGCTACTTGACTTCAAACTGTGTTAAAAGGCTACAGTAACCAAAACAGATAAATAGACCAATGGAACAGAACACAGGCTTAAGAAATAATGCCACATATCTACAACCATCTGATCTTTGACAAACCTGACAAAAGCAAGCAATGAGGAAAGGATCTCCTATTTAATAAATGGTGTTGGGAAAACTGGCTAGACATATGCAGAAAACAGAAACTGGATCCCTTCCTTACACCTTACACAAAAATTAACTCAAGATGGATTAAAGACTTAAACGTAAGACCTAAAACCATAAAAACCCTAGAAGAAAACCTAGGCAATACCATTCAGGACATAGGCATTGGGCAAAGACTTCATGACTAAAAACAACAAAAGCAATGGCAACAAAAGCCAAAATAGACAAATGGGATCTAATTAAAGTAAAGAGCTTCTGCAAGGCAAAAGAAACTATCATCAGAGTGAACAGGCCACCTAGTACTGAGACAATTTTTACAATCTATTCATCTGACAAAGGGCTAATATCCAGAATATACAAGGAACTTAAATTTACAAGAAAAAAAATAACCCCATCAAAACGTGGGCAAAGTATATGAACAGACACTTCTCAAAAGAAGACATTTATGTAGCCAACTAACATATGAAGAAAGCTCATTATCATTGGTCATTAGAGAAATGCAAATCAAAACCACAATGACATGCCATCTCATGCCAGTTAGAAAGGCAGTCATTAAAAAGTCAGGAAACGGATGCTGGAGGAGATGTAGAGAAACAGGAATGCTTTTACACCATTGGTGGGAGTGTAAATTAGTTTACACTAGTGGAAGACCGTGTGGTGATTCCTCAAGGATTTAGAAATAGAAATACCACTTGACCCAGCAATCCCATTACTGGGTATATACCCAAAGGATTATAAATCAGTCTACTATAAAGAGACTTGTATGTTTATTGCAGCACTGTTCACAATAGCAAAGACTTGGAACCAACCCAAATGCCCATCAATGATAGACTGCATAAAGAGAATGTGGCACATATACACCATGAAATACTATGCAACCATAAAAAAGGATGAGTCCATGTCCTTTGCAGTGACATGGATGATGCTGGAAACCATCATTCTCAGCAAACTGACACAAGAAAAGAAAACTAAACACTGCATGTTCTCATAAGTGGGAGTTAATGTGAACACATGGACACAGGGAGGGGAACATCACTGTTGGGGGTCTTTTGGTGGTGGGGGGGGGTGGGAGCTTAGGGAAGGGATAGCATTAGGAGAAATACGTAACGTAGATGATGGTTTGATGGGTGCAGCAAACCACCATGGCATTTGTTTACCTATGTAACAAACCTGCATATATCCCAGAACTTAAAGTATAATAAAAAAGATATTCAGGGGAAAAAAAAAGTGTCTGTTCATGTCCTTTGCCCACTTTTTAATGGGCTCTTTTTGTCTTGTAAATTTGTATAAGGTCCTTATAGATGTTAGATATTAGATCTTTGTCAGATGCACAGTTTGCAAATATTTTCTCCCATTCTGTAGCTTGTCTGTGTACTCTATTAATAGTTTCTTCTGCTGTGCAGAAGCTCTTTAATTAGATTTCATTTGTCAATTTTTGCTTTTGTTGCAGTTTCTTTTGGCATCTTTGTCATGAACACTTTTCCTGTTCCTGTGTCCAGAATGGTATTGCCTAGGTTGTCTTCCAGAGTTTTTATAGTTTGAGTTTTACATGTAAGTCTTTAATTCATCTTAAGTTAATTTTTGGTATATAATATAAGAAAGGGGTCCAGTTTTGATCTTCTGCATGTGGCTAACTAGTTATCCCAGCACTATCTATTGAATAGGGATTTCTTTCCACATTGCTTGTTTCTGTCAGCTTTGTAAAAAATCGAATGGTTGTAGGTGTGAGGCCTTGCTTCTGGGCTCTCTCTTCTGTTCCATCAGTCTGTGTATCTGTTTTTGTACCAATAACACGCTGTTTTGGTTACTGTAGTCCTCTAGTATAATTTGAAGTCAGGTAGCATAATGCCTCCAGTTTTGTTCTTTTTGGTTAGGATTGCTTTGGCTATTCAAACTCTTTTGGTTCCATATGAATTTTCAAATATTTTTTTCTAGTATTTTGAAGAATGTCCTTGGTAGTTTGATATGAATAGCATTGAATGTTTGAATTACTTTGCACAGTACAGCCATTTTAATGATACTGATTCTTTCTATCCATGAGCATGGAATGCTTTTCCATTTGTTTGTGTTATCTCTGATTTCTTTGAGCAGTGTTTGTAGTTCTCATTTTAGAGGTCTTTCACTTCCTTGGTTAGCTGTGTTCATAGTTATTTTATTCTTTTTGTGGCAATTGTGAATGGGATTATGTTTCTAATTTGCTCTCAGCTTGACTGTTGGTGGTGTAATAGGAATGCTAGTGATTTTTATAATAGGAATGCTAGTGATTTTTGTATCCCAAGACTTCACTGAAGTTATCAGCTTAAAGAACTTTCAGATGGAGACAATAGGGTTTTCTAGATACAGAATCATGTTGTCTGCAAGCAGGGATTGTTTGACTTCCTCTTTTTATTTGGATGTACTTTATTTCTCTCTCTTTCAAAGAAAGAGAAGAAAGAACAATTAATTGTGTTTCATTTTGCTAATATTTGCATGCTATAAGTAGATTTCCCATTATAATTAACTGGATAGGCAGAAGGGGACTTTAATTTTGTTTTACTTAAGTTTTATTTTCCACTGGCAGTAGGATACAGTTAAGAGCTTATTTGAGGATTGTTGCTTTTCTTCTTTAAATTGGCATTGTTAAATCACTGTATATATGCTAGCTAGTCATGTTTTGCTTTCTCTTTAGGCTTTTAATGACAGAATAGTAACTTCTATTGTTGATATCAATTTAAATATATATCTTATTAAAAACATTAGTTTCATTAAATTCTTTTTAAAGTTTTCATCTCTCTCTTTTTAACTTATGCTCTTTTTTTTTTTGACTTATGCTTTTATCTCTTTTTTAACTTGTGTGGTCTTCATCTGCCACCCAGGCTGGAGTACAGTGATGTGATTGTAGCCCATTGCAGCTATAAACCTGGGCTCAAACCATCCTTCCACCTCAGCCTTCCCAGTAGCTGGGACACTGTGCTTGCCTCCTTGTCTGCAGGCACCTGGCTCCTTGTCTGTGTTTTCATTGTTTACCCACTAGAAAAATAACACACACACATGCCCAAAATCTTAATATGATTTTAACTTGCAGTTTTAGTACTTGTGGAGTAGAGAACATGAGCTTTGGAGTCAGTCATGAATTCTGATCCTGCCTTGACAGTCTTCTAGTTTGTGAAATCTTGTACTTTACAATTAAACCCAGAATCTTAGATTCTTCATTTATGAAATGGTTGTTACAGTGAGGATGAAATAAGTTGACACACAAAAAAATTGCATAGTACCTGGTTGGTGACAGTAATTTCCCCTTTTTTCATTTCACTTAACAGAAATTTGAGCTATTCTTTTTGGTCATTGATATGCTTTGGCTCTGTATCCCCGCCCAAATCTCATCTTGAATTGTAATCCTCCTATGTCAAGGGAGCGGCCTGGTGGGAGGTAGCTGGATTATGGAGATGGTTCCTCCTCCATGCTGTTCTTGTGATAATGAGTTCTCAAAAGATCTCCAAATCCCCTTCTCTGGCTCTCTTTCTCCTGATGCCTTGTGAAAAAGGTGCCTGCTTCCTCTTTGCCTTCTGCTTTGATTATAAGTTTCCTGAATCTTCGCCAGCCATGTGGAACTGTGAGTCAATTAAACTTGCTTTCTTTTTTCTTTTTTCTTTTTTTTTTTTTTTTTAAAGACGGAGTTTTACTGTTGTTGCCCTGGCTGAAGTGCAGTGGTGCGATCTCAGCCCACTGCAACCTCTGCCTCCTGGGTTCAGGCAATTCTTCTCGCTCAGCCTCCTGAGTAGCTGGCATTACAGGCACGTGCCTCCATGCCTGGTTAATTTTTGTATTTTTAGTCAAGACGAGGTTTCGCTGTGTTGACCAGGCTGGTCTCAAACTCCTGACCTCAGGGTGATCCACTCACCTTGGCCTTCCAAAGTGCAGGAATTACAGGTGTGAGCCACCACGCCTGGCCTAAACTGCTTTCTTTATAAATTAGTCAGTCTCGGGTAGTATCTTTATAGCAGTGTGAGAACAGATTAATATAGTCATGTAAAAAAAAAGATATTTTTAAATGAAAACTATTCATAAATGAAAACTATTCATTGTCTATATTCAGCACAAGTTTCAGAATTATCTGATTTTAGCTGTGTTCATTGTCTTTGAGCTATTTTACATTTACAGCTCTTCATCTGTTGTAGGAACTGATAGATATCAAATTCTGATTGACTCTGCACCTTTGAAAAAAAGGAGTTGCACTTCCATTTGAAATTTATTTCAACATTTGTTTACTCTCCATAAATTTGTCCAATTTTAAATGATTTTTTCCTTTGAAGTGGTTATAACATTTGCCTAGTTCCCTTAATGTATGAGTAGGATAAAATCTTTAATATAACTACTTTATCTCTGTGAGTCAAGATTTTACCTTTTTTTTGAAAATCGTGTTTTTATGTTATATTAAAATATTTTCAAGAAATGTCTAAATGAAATTTTAAAAATGAATTGATTTATTGAACACCTGTGATGATGTATAGCACACTAATGTTTTAATCATTTGCTATTTGGAGTGTTCCAACGGTGATACCAAACTAGAAACAATGTCGAGTCTTTCCATGGTATCTAACAATTAAATACTTTAGATAGTAATTTATTTATTTATTATTATTTCAATACCAATGTGATATTTTCAGGATAAAGTTTTCTCATTTAAAACTTAAAGGATTGCTCTGTATCTTCCGTTACATACTGTCTTGAATATAGTGCTGTTCTACAATTATATTTTGAATGAGTAATTAGATAAATGAGTCCGATAAAGAACACAGGCACTTTTTTCTTAAATATGTCATTATGTTCTAATGAGTTTAAAGAAATTTCTTAAGGATCTAGTTTTCAGAGACTCGGGAGACTTAACATTTTAAAATGATAGTTTGAAACGTATCACTTTAAATTAAGATGTGATATAATTTTTTTCTTCCACTTCAGAAATTGCTTAGAATTTTGTTCAGTCAGTGTGAGCAAGAATTAAATAAAAAAACTTAGATTTTTAGATAGTAAATTTGGATAAAAGATATGATTTTGAAATATTTCTTCTATATTCTTCAAACTTTTTAGATTTCTTATATCATTTTATTTTATTTGTTAATTTATTTCTGCTTTTATTTATTTTTGGATGCTGTGGTATTTTCTTCTTGCTCTGATACTGAAGCAGTGGGAAATGAAATAGCTTATTTTGTTTTAATTTTCCCATTCAAAAAGTTACATTTATATTTATATTACATGATTTTGTGTTGACTATGCAAATAAAGGATTACGAGGTGTCTTCCTCTGCCTCTCTTTTAGAAATGAAAACAATTTCTTTTGTTATTTGGGTAATTCCAAAATTTGACCATTACAATTTGTGGTATACAGTGTTACCCGAACATTCCTCAGGAACACACTGTTATTCCTCAAAGAAGCGAGTAGGGGTAGAGTCTTTATTTGTAGTACGCCAGTAACTATAGAGAATAACTAAAATGGTAGAAATTTTAATGATATAATCATTCTATTAAGGAAGTGATCATTTCTATTTCTTGTGTTCCTCCATCTTGGCCTTTTAAAAGCTATTATATATTTTTTTCCTTCAGTTTCCAACCTAGATATCTTAGATATATCCTAAAATCCATTATATTACATCTATATATCTACACATATAATATATAAACCTATACATTATATATGAAGGGTCATTTCCTGTAATGAACCTTCCTTGGATAGACACAATGATTTTCTAAACACTGACTTACCATTTTTGATAAGTTTTAAAAGATCTGTACACTTAGATTCAGTTTTTTTAGTAACAGATCTTCATATTTAGATATGCAATTTGGATGTCCATAAGCACTTGGAAATTCTTTTTTTTTTTCTGTAACAGTGATTTCCCTACATGAGTGATTTTCAAAGATGTCAACAGTGAGCATTGAGCAGGAAGATGTAGGTTAAACAACATAGACCTGAAAGTATATTTGGGGATCGGAGGTGTAGATGACAGTTTGTAAAAGCAGGTAGTGACCAGCCTCTAAAGTACCTAAAAGCTGAAAGAATGGGATTAAAAACGAGGACCTGCATTGGATAATAGGGTGTTTGAATGAAAATGAAAGGCCAAAACTAAGTTAGAAGTTATAAAAATCATTATTTTTATTGGCATATTCTTGAATTATTTTAATCATTAACAGAGATAAACAGATTTTTTTTTGTATATGTAAAAGTGCATGGCTATTTATACCTATTTCTTATTTAGAATTTATAAGAGTTATTATGTTTATGTAAAATGAAACAGAAATGACCACAAACAGAATTACTGGAAAAAAAATTGCATACTGTTTAGAAACTTCGTGCTTCTTAGCTGTGTTTTGTTTTGACATAGTTAGCTTTTTGTGCTTCAGAGGAGGCCTGTCAATGAAAAATGATATGTCCAAATGACTTGCTAGTTACCCCTACAAACTTAAAAATGAAGAACTGCCTTTCGTTGTACTTTTGATTTGCTTTGTAGCTGTGATGGAGTATTGTGTTGACTTTGTGTTCTCTAAATCTTAGAAAACCAAGAATTTCACATTTAAAATGAAGCAAATTGTATCTGTACTCCTGTGTAAGCCTTAAAAGCAAACAAACAAATACCATTCCCAAAGAAACAACATTTTATAGATTTCTACTTGTTAAAAAAAAATTTGTCTGTTTTTTCATGGAAATAGGTGTTGTTGGGTATACCTGATCTCCTGAATTTAAAGATTTTGGGCATGAGGACTGACACTAGACAGTTTTTAGTAGACCAAAGAATACTGTAAGCACTTTTGAAACTTTAAAAATTGTACCTTGACTAAGTGAGAAGATAATTGTATTTCACATACTAGGATTCATAATTTTTAAATTATGTTTACAATTTCCCATTAAGCATACACATCTAAAATATGTATACCATCATTACTATAAAAGAACATTTTGTGTCTATGTGTGTGGACAATATTTACCAGTACAGATTTTTTCCTAGGGGTTGGAGAGTCACCTTAAATTAGAGAAGCTATGTGAATTGTAGCATAGCAAAAAATGTAGAGATTTAACTGAAAAAATCTAGTTCTCATTTAGAGAGAAGTTATATGCTATCCTTTCTTTAACAGATGCTATTCATTTGTTTTCCCATTTTATTTTGAAAATTAGATGTGGTTAATGAAACACTTAGTAAACATGGTATCAAATTCAACTTTCTGAAAATTCCACTGATGCCACATAAGTTGAAAGTGCTTATGAACTGTAGGCACTTTATGTTCAACTTTCCATGTGTCATATTGGTCCGATTAGCAGGATGCCAGAAAGGGTTGCGCCTCCAAATTTCATGTTTATTGGTCCGTTGCTGATTGTTGATTTTTTTTTTTTTCCTATAAAAGCTAGTTGGCTCCTATTAGTCTTTACTTTGAAGTTGGATCTTTTCCTATCCTATTAACCGAGAGCATGCTTTGAGTAGGGGGTTGATGGGACTCCAGGGGTTGACGGGACTCCAGGGGTTGGTTATTCCAATTAGGAAGGATATTAAAACAGAAGTCTTTAGAATTATACTTTTAAGAGGTATAGTTATTTTTATTTTTTCTTTGTTATATTTAAAAATAACACACGTGAATCTGCTATTTAACTTAAGAGCTAGAGTGTTACCAATTTTATAATTTTTCTTTTATCTTATCCCTTTGCCTATGTTCCTGGAGGAACCATTGTCCTCAGTTTTATGTTAGCATTTCCTTGATTTTGTTAAAAAAAAAATAGTGTGTGTGTGTATGTGCACATATATATATATATGAGTTTTGCTTGTTTATGCGCTTTATAAAAATGGGTTCATACTGTTCAGTCTTAGGATTTATATTTTTAACCTAAGTTTTTGTCTGTAAGATTCAGTCATGTTTCCATACATCTATCGTTTCTTTATTTTCACTGCTAAATAATATTCCAGTTCATGATTATGCCACAATGCAGGTACCCGTTTAATGTGAGTGGGTATTTAGACTGTTGCCACTTATTTGCTGTTATGAACAGTAACTGCTGGAAGCATTCCAATATATAGTTTTAGTGGTAGCAAATCTATTTAGCAGTTTTGCCTAGGGAAGGCTTTTGTTGAGACCAAGTTATTTTTCCTCTGATGAGTAATTCTTTAGATGTGTTGTTTCTTTTTTATTATATAATTTCCCTTTTGTTGTTTCCTCTTTTATTGTGACTTACAGAAAAGCTTCAAGACATGGACAAGTAATTCCCATATATGCTTCATTTTCTTCAAAGGTCAACACTTTACCACATTTGCTTTATCATTTTCTTCTTTTTCCTTCTCATTGTTTATTATTCTTAGTATTTGTTTAGCATTCTTCTTGTTCTTACACTGAGAGCATTCAGTCAAAGTACTATGTCCTGTAGTAGTAACTTGGGTTAGTTCTTACCCTTCGCTCTCTCATACTGTGTTATGTGATCAGGTTATTCATTTGCAAGTTCTTTGTATTCTGTTTTAGGGTTTTTTTGTTCCCTTGCGTGTTGATTTCATTTTTCTTGTATTGAGTATGAGAAACATTAATATGGCGCCAAAAGTTGAGAACTGTATTAAAACCTATGTTCGGAGAAGAGAGTGCCATTCATTTCTTATCTTTTCTGCCTCATTCCTGTCTGTCTTCCACTATGAGTCCTGTTTGTTTTTGGCTTTATCCTTCATATGTTTCCTTTACAGCAAATAAATAGATGTATGTATCTTTGTCTTTTCATGTATTTAAGGGCCTTTTGTATATTTTCATTTTGGTAAATTGTTCATATCTTTTGCTCATTATTCTATAGGAAATTTTTTTTCCTTCAACTCTTCCCTGCCTGCCCCTCCAACCAGGTTTTAAATGTTCTTTATTTATTAGGAATATTGGCCCTTATCTGTGATACATGTTATACATATTAGTTTTTTCCCTAGTTTATTAGTTTTTACATTTTTTAGGGTAATTCTTGACAGAAAAAATGTTTTGTATATTCTATATTGAAATTAGTCAGTCTTTCCTTGTGTCATATCTATAATCTAGCCACAGTTAGAAAGCCCTTTCTTATGTGTAAGGTAAAGAAGAACTCACTCATGTTTTCTCCTAGAGTATATGATCTCATTTTTAAACTGTTTAGATCCCTGATCCTATTTGGAGTTTCTTTTTGTGCATGATGTGAGATATGAGTTTAATTTTATTTAATACATTTTTCCAAACAACTAATCAATTGTACTAGCACTATTTATTAACAAGCCCATCTTTGACTCAGTGATTTGAAATGCTGCTTTTATCACATACTTGCTTCACACATACTTGGATCTATTTTTGGACTTTCTGATACGTTCTGGTCTGTTAATTGCTATACCAAATAATATACCATCTTTTATAGAGGTTCTATAACATAATTTAATACAGCATATTTTAATAAGGTAGTAGTATGGTTTAATATAGTTTAATTTAGTATATTTGAATAAGAGGGAATGGTATTCCCCATATAGTTTTTCTCTTTTAGTTTTGTTCTGTTCTTTCAAGTTCACTTTTTTCGTGAGACATTTAATGCTCATTTATCTAGCTTCATTATAAAAAACTTAATGGGATTATGTTAAGCCTATATATAAGTTAATTAAGAATGGACTGGAATCTTTATGATTTCTGGATGTTCTGTCCTATTACAAGAGATATCTTCACCTTTGTTTAGGTCTATTTTTGTGTCTTTCAGGAGTGTTATAAAGTTTTCCTCACATTTCATGCTAAATTTATTCTTATGTACTGTATTGTGTCTTTGTTGCAGTGAAAGTTTTTTCTCTACCATTACATTCTCTAAATGGTTATTGTTTTTACATATGAATTACATTGATTTCTGCTTGTTAAGTTTGTATCCTGCTTCTTTACTGAATGCTTTTATTATTAGAGTTAATTTTAAATGTATTCTCATGATAGAAACATAAAATTGTTGTTTTATGCTGCTATTTTATTTCTTTTGTTTAATTGCATTGATTTGTGCCTTTAGTACAGTGTTTAAAGTTATAGAGACAGTAGGCATCCTTATCTTATTCCTTATCTTTACAGAAACACCTTTAATCTTTTCCTGTTAAGATGCTGTCTTTAGGGCTGAGGTTTATATATTTTATTATGTTAAGAAAGTATCCATCAGTTTCTATTTTCCTGACTGTTTTTAACTGAAATGGGGGTTCAGTTTTATCACAGGCATTTCCAGAGTCTTTGACATAATAATTTTTCTCTTTAAGTCTTTTAATTTGGAGTATTAATGAATTCTGTGATAGGTAACCAGTCTTGGATTCCTGGAGTAAGTTCTGTTGGTTCATTGCATATCATTTTAATATGGTATTGGATTCATTTTGTTAATATTTTATTTAGAACATATACTTCATTATTTATAAGTGATACTCTAATCTGAAAATCTTGTTTTTCTGATTTTTAACGTCTCTGTAAGGTGTTACTATTAATGTTATGTTCCATTTTAGTGATGTTAATGAACTTTTCCTTCATTTTTAGTGTTCTTCCTTTTCAATTTTAGAATATTGGGTTTCTCTAGTGTTTGAATGTTTGGTAGAAATCCTCTTGAAATAATCTGAGCCTAATGCTTTCTTTGTGGAGTAGTTGCCTAACTTTATTTTTTTCACAAGAAAATTTATTTTTAAAAGTTTAAAAATATTTAATAACATCAACTTTTAGTAACTGCATTTCTGTAGGAATTTTTTCATTTTTCTAAATGTTTGATTTGCTTAGAAGTTTGTAGAAGAGCCTTATTACTTTCTAATTTTTTGTTTTAATAGCTATTTTCTTCTCGTCATTTAATTTTGTATACTTGAGTTCTTTCCATTTTATTGTTAGCTACTATTTTGTTTAATTTTCATTTGAAATCCAGGATTTTGATTAATTATATGTACTCTTTTTTTTCTTATTAATATACTTCAATGAATGCAGTATTTTTATTATTTCCCTTATTCTACTTTTTACATTTTCTTTTTTGTTTCTTTTTTAGTTTGAGCTGGGAATTTAACTCATTGTTTTTTTGATTGAAGTGTTCAGGGCTATAAAGTTTTCTTTCTAATTACTGCTTTAAATGTATCCCATATGGTTTGTCACTATTTCTTAGAAATATTGTAGTATTTTAATAGACAGTGGAAAATTAGAATTATATTGTGCTGGAAAAACTTGTTTTGAATGTTGCCAACTGATAACTTCAGTGACAACTTCCTTTTACTGAATGTTTACCATGTACCTGTCACTGAGCTGGTGGTTGGTATACATCATCTCATTTAAGCTGTATAACATCATTTTGAGCTACCTGTTTCCCCATTTTCAGAAGAAGAAACTTAGAGGAATTATTGTAATTTTTCTAAGGTTGCATAATGCATAAATTGTTAATGTTTAAATTTGAGTCAATTTCTAACTCCAGTGCCTACGGCTGTTACCTAGACAATAATACTGTGAGGTCACAGAGGTATTGAACAAAGGTGACATAGGGAATGTTAGTAGTATGGTGTGACTGGAGTGAAGTTAGCGCTTAGTGGTATCATTTCTGGTTTGAGCAAATGGTGTTTTGAGGTATCATTAACTGAAATGAAAAACATGAAGCAAAGCAGGTTTATCTAAGATGATGGGTAAGTCTGGTGTACCTGTTGGACAGCTGAATGGAACTATCTGGTAGTAAGGTGAGAGTATATAGATCTAGAGTTCGGCAGAGTGATTTATACTGGAGATATAGATTTGGATATCATTAGTTTAGAGGTGGTAATTTAATTAATGGCTTTTGAAAGTGGTAATCTAGAGTATTGTGTACAGTGAGAAGATCAGAAGATATAGGAAATAATGAAACTTGAGGTTTATTGGAGAAAAGGCTGAAAAGGAATCAAGGAAATAGTAGTCAAGGTATTAGGTAGAGATCAAGGAGATCGGCCAGGCGCGGTGGCTCACACCTGTAATCCCAGCACTTTGGGAGGCCGAGGCGGGTGGATCACGAGCTCAAGAGTTCAAGATCAGCCTGACCAACATGGGGAAACTCCATCTTTACTAAAAATACAAAAATTACCTGGGTGTGGTGGTGCATGCCTATAATCCCAGCTACTCAGGAGGCTGAGGCAGAACTGCTTGAACTGCAGAGGCGGAGGTTGCAGTGAGCCAAAATCTGCACCCCAGCCTGGGCGACAGAGCGAGATTCTGTCTCAAAAAAAAAAAAGAAAGAAAAAATCTAGTAGATCACATGTAACAGGCACCAAAGAAGGAGTTAAAAAAAAAAAAATGGAGGGTCATTATCATGTTCTCTGGCGAACTAAAGAAAGATAAGATCCGAAGTGTTTATTTGATTTAATAGTATCTGATAGGACAAGTGGTATGGTTAATAACAGATCCAGTGGAGTGATGAGGATTGGGTCAAGGAAGAAGAAAATGGAGACAGGGATTATGATCTGTTTAAGAACTTTGGTTATGAAGAGAAAGGGTCATAGTGTGGTAGTAGCTAGTATGAGATTCAGGGTACCTTCATTCCCTCTCTCTGCTGTCCTTCAACCTCTCCCTTTCTTTTCTTTCTTTTCCTCTTTTCTTTCTCACTTGCTCCCACTCTTCCTGTATTCTACCCACTTTCCTTCCTTTTTCCCTAACATGATACACTTGAACATTTAATGTTACAGATGAGAATTTAACTTGTGACAGCATGACATCTTATGCCTATAAATATGAATAATATAAATAAATATTAAAATAGATGTTAGATCAGAATGAAACTGTTAATAGTTTCTTGAATACAGGATCGTAGCCACATATATACCTTTAAATAAACATACTTGCCCTATAAATTTTAATCTTTAATAAAATATCAACACTGTCCTAAATGCTTTACATGTTTTACACAGTTTGAACCTTAGCAAAATCTCTGCCTATCTTTTAGATGAGGAAACTGAGGCACGGAGAAGTTAAGTAACTTGCCCATTGTTCTGTACTTGGTCTGGCAGTGTGGTTCTAGAGTCTATGCTCTTAATCATAAGGCTGTATTCCTTCTCACTCCACCATAGTAGTTACTTTCATTCCTTTAAAAATTTATTAGTAATATTTTTGTTGTAAATTATAATACAGAATTAGAAATGGAATATTTTGACATTCTGAAGAAGTCTTTTCACTATTCTACTTTTATAGAATAGAAAAAAGCTTCTTGAACAGTTCATAATCCCTGTCTCCATTTTCTTCCTCGACCCAATCCTCATCACTCCATTGGATCTGTTATTTAGGATACTACTTGTCCTATCAGACATACTATTAATCAAATACTATTAAATCTACTTTTATAGAATAGTGAAGATTAGAAAAAAAATAATTTCTGAAGTAAGGATACCAAGTATAAATGTGAATTAAAATTTCAGTTTTCTGTATTTGAGTTAAAGAATTGAAATGCCTATGAGTGAAGCTAGACTATATTAATTATATAGTGTGGCAAGTAATAACTCAAAAATACAATATTGCTGCATAATTAAAGTGTGAATAAGGTAAATGAACCCTTAGAATATCAATCACAAGTTGATATATTTGTTAGTTTAATATCTAATGGCCTTATAAATGTCTTTCTTCAGGGAAACAGGCAATTTCCATTGTGAGCTGCCTTCCAGAATTTATGGTAGAACTTCACTGATGTTGCTACTGATACCAATGTGGAATAAAGGTCTTTATAGTTTAGAAAGTCAAAACATATAAATGGGCTGCAGCAGAAAATGACTGATTCTCCTTAAATTTTAAAAAACATAATCCAAACATACTTGAATTTTTAGAAAGAACATTTAAAAATCAAGTAATATGTATACAACCTATTTATCTTGTTAATATCTATACTTTTGTCCCATGTCATATTTGATATTTGGCTTTCCTTTCAGGACCTTTATATTTGAGCTCTAATCACAATCTAATTTTTTTTTTGAAGCTAATTAAAAAAGAAAAGAAAAATTACTATTTTTCTACGTGGACAATAACACGAAAAATCTTTTGGTTGTCACAAAAGAAGACCTTAATGCAGATAGTGTTGCATTAGTTGTTTCAAAGTAATTGTTCTTTTCCCTTACTCATTTTATTGTAATAAGTATTAATTGGTTGACTTGCCTACTGAGTCATAAAGCCATTGAATACATAAGTGCATGTGTCTTGCTCACTGCTGTCTCTTCAGTCCCTAATGTCTGTGACTGGCAGTGGTAGGCACTCTACTGCTTTTTAAAAATTAAATGGATTTTTCTGAATGAAATGAATATATAATATATATGAGTATTTTCTCTATGTTGGAAATGTACTTCTTATGGTACTGTGTTAGTATGTAAATAGTGAGACATTATAAAACTATTTTGTTTGCCTGGGTCTCACATGGAAATGTCATGTTAAATTTAAAAACAGTAGTTTTAGCTTTCAGAGATCGGGCCCTGAGGAATAGTCGTAGAATCCTGATTTTTCACTCTCATTGCTTTTACTTTTACTTTTTTCCTTTTCTCTGTTTCAGCTCTTTCTTCCCTTCAACCTGTTTCCTCTGTTTCTCTTTAATGATCCTATCCTTTTTGTTGTTTTTCTTTAGTGTCTGGAGTCCATCTTTCACCATCTTCTCCTGAGATTGTACTGGACCATGACCACTCTTCTGCCGTTGGCTGCCTCTCTTCTGATGCCATTATTTTATCATCAGAGAATACACAAGCAGAGAACAGCACTGTAAGTCAAACTATTTCTAAAGCACAAGTAAAGACAAGCTTTTTTTTTTTTTTTTTTTTTTTTTTTTTGCTTGTGACCGTGTTTTGCTCTTGTTGCCCAGGCTGGAGTGCAATGGCATGATCTTGGCTCACCACAACTTCACCTCCTGGGTTCAAGCAATTCTCCTGCCTCAGCTTCCCAAATAGATAGGATTACAGGCATATACACCTCCTCACCTGGCTAATTTTGTATTTTTAGTAGAGAAGGGGTTTCTTCATGTCTCTTATGGTCAGGCTGGTCTTGAACTCCCGACCTCAGGTGATCCGCCCATCTTGGCCTCCCAAAGTTCTGGGATTACAGGTGTGAGCCACTATGCCCAGCCAGACAAGCATATTTTAAAAGGCAGTTTGCATACTTAAAAAAAAATGCCTGCTAATTTAATTGTTGCTTTTAAAATTTCTTTTTTAGCCTATTTGTCTAAAAGGAGTGTTTCTGCAATAGGTTTTCTAATTTTGATGCTAATACTTAGAAATCAAAAAACTAGATATGTTTGTTTTGTGGCACAATTGCACAATATTTAAGTAGCCTTAGTTACCAAAGTATGATTCGAGTATCTCATTTATTAAAATTTACTTGGCTTTGCATTCCAAATCTTGAACTACAAAAGGGAAAATAATACAAAAAAGAATAAGTGTGTGTCTTTTCAGTGAATCTCATCCCACATATTCAGGTATTCAAGCAACTATTTCGATTTTAGAGTAAAAACCAAAAAGATGGCAGTTACAAGGTTTATTCATCCAAATAATTTTTAAACCAAGCATTTGTGCTAGCTGCTGGAGGTAGTGCCAATTTCTAAAGTGCTGTACACAATTTTGAGTCACCTGTTAATTTTGTGAGAAAGTGATTATCAATAGAGGTCATTGATAAATTGCAAATTTTGATTTACAGTTCAAAATATAAACAAATTCTATGTCAGTATGTAAATTCAAGAACCGTTAACCAGATATGTCTATCCTTACTCATACATTTTTAAACATAGGAAAAACTTTTAAGCTTTTTAGTGCATTGCTAGCAAAATAATGAATACTTTAGATTTTAAAATTAAGAGGAAATTGTTTCTTACAGCAATGATCGAATTGTTCTAACAGTTTGAGGTCTTCTTTTGATTTACTTAAAGGGTGAAATAATTTCGGAACCTTTTCAACAACTTAATTTCCAAATGTGGTTTCTAGTGCCCTTTGGATGTTTTCATTATTGGTATAGTGTAAACTTTCCTCTCTTGTATTTCTTCTTCTTTTTTTTTAAATGTGGTTTAGATTCAGCAATCAACACACACTCATCTGGATATCTCACTTTTTCCATTGGGTTTAACCAATGAAAAAAGTAATGGTACAATTGCCCTTGTGGATGATTGTGAGGACCCTGAAGCCAGTGTCTCTAACATACAACTTCAGCAAAAAATTTCAAGTCTGGAGATTAAACTCAAAGTATCTGAAGAAGAAAAACAGAGAATTAAAAAGGTATATTTGCATTTGCCTGAGAAATGTTCAAATTGCAAATATTAGAAATTTGATAGAATCTCAAACTCTGCCTAAAAACTCATCAGAGGAAGAAGATACTTTTCTCCCTTGGCTGTAGGTTTAAAACAGTCATGAGCTTATCACTTGGAAAAGCCTTTGATAAGAAATATATTTTACATATGTACTTTTAAAGATATGAACATATTTTACTAGGTTTTTTCCTCTATTGCTTCTTTTTTGGTTTATTTTTATTTACTTTGAAAGTAGATAGTGTATTTCTTTTGAATAGGTGAAATTTTGCGACATTAACTTCTCCCTGTAGGAAGTCAGGCATCATGGGATATTTGACAAGAGTACTTAGGTATACAGCCATTTTAGTAAATTCTTTTTTTATACTTTCTTCCCTATGAATATATCTATCAAAAGAGCTTAGCAAATTTATAGAAAGTATATGTAGAGATCAATTATGTTGATGAAATTAGTTGAGATGCTCATATTTGTTTATTAGAATGAGTAATTGTTATGTCCATGTTTGATATTGGCCTAGAAATTAGAATGAAGCATAACATTTATAATATTGTTAGATTTTAAACCATACTTTCCATGGATTCTTTCCCAGATAAATGTTTTCTGATATGTTCGTTGACAAAATTAAATATACTTTATGCCATTAAATATTACAAAGCTTGTATTTGGATTTTTCTTTTAGGATGTGGAATCACTGATGGAAAAGCATAACGTTTTAGAAAAAGGCTTTCTGAAAGAAAAAGAGCAAGAGGCCATTTCTTTTCAAGATAGATACAAAGAACTTCAGGTAAGCTGATTGAACTTAAAATTTAAAATGTAAGCCCTTTTGACGAAGTACGTACTATAATTTCAAAAAGTACATAATGAGTATCTTATGAATGAAGAATCAGATACTTGCTTAAATATGTAAAACTGACCAACATGGGTTGAATTAATGAGGATGGCCATTTTGAAAAGTTTGAGTCTGTGAGTAGCCCTGAGGATTAGTAGTTTGAGGCTCAAACAATTTGGTAATAAATACTGTTTTTGATGGATACATTTTGGGAACTGGTTATTCTTTGTTATAATAATTACATTTGAATTACATTTAGAATCCTGTAATCCAGAATTGAGATATTTAACTTTTTAAATAAATTGTCTTCTTGCTTCTTCCTAAATTTCTTTATTTCTTCTACAATCTTCCCTAACTTAGTAAATGGCAACTCCATGTTTCTAATTGCTAAGACCAAAACATACTCATTCCTTTTTGTACTTACTCAATATATGTTTCTTTAGCAGGATTTGTTGGCTATACCTTCAGAATATCCAGATTTCAACCATTTATCATCATGGTCACCACTCTCAACCTATTGTATATTATCGTTATTTCTCTCTTGAAATACTAAAATATCTTCAAACTAATCTTTTTGTCATTGCCCATGTGCAGACCATTACCCCCATTGCAGTCACTGTGATCTGATTGAAACTTAAAGTTGGTCATGTCATTCTTCTGTTCTAAAACTTTCAGTGGCTTCTCATCTGACCCACACTAAAAGCCAGGTCCTTAAGCTGGTTTGCAAGGCCCTGTGTTCTCTTAAGTCCCTTCTTCCTCTGCTTTCCTTGCCTCTTTTTCCTCAACCACTTTTCTTTTTTCTAATGTCTGGAGTACTCAGATTTCCTCAGATACCTGCATGGTTTTCTTTATAGCCTTCATGTCTCCATTCATGTATTACCTTATCAGAGAAGCCTTTCCAAACAATGCTGACATCCTCTCCATCCACCTTATCATAGTCTGCTTTATTTTTATTCCTAGCACCTTTAATTTGCCTGGATCACTGTAATAGTCTCCTAAGTGGTCTTCTAGCTTCCACCCTTGTTCTTTTCCTTTAATGAGTTTTTAATTCAGCAGGTAGGTGTAGTGTTTTAAAAATATAACTCAAATCATATCCCAGACTCAATTCCTATTTTCTTTCCAAAATAAATTTTCAAGCTTCTCCAGTTTACCCTCAGATATATATTTACGCCAAGCTTTACGATAAAGTATAGAAGAACGTGTGAGTACATGTGGGAAAGGATATTCTTTGCCTATTATAGGGATATAGTCCATGATTTCTGCCTGGAATGCTGTTCCTCCTATGGATTAGTTTTTAAAAAATACAAAATTGGAAATAAGGAAAAATGCAGGCAGTATGTCTTTTCAGCTCCTGTGATGACATTGTTTAATGTGCCTACCTCAGGAATACTTAGGATAATGTATTTTATTTGATTCACTGTTTACTGTTGAATAAAAGTCTCGGATGTAGTGAAGTTACATATTAATTTATAGATTATTTTTCCCCTGAAGAGATGCAAATAATTCTGTTAGAAAAGATAACTTCAAAGAATATAATTAATTACCCTGTAGCATATTAGCAAGTTTTGTCTCTAACCTAGTGCTTTTAGCCTAACACTCCACATTGTTAAATTTCTTGTATAAATTCTGTTCTTTAAATGCTGCTTGAACCAGTCTTAATATCTCATTCATTCAGTCTTAAGATAAATGATTAATTTATTAGTAAATGAACAGAATAAATCTTTGGTATATCTTCAGTTTGTATTTACATGAGTCAGATTAACTTTTTGAAAATTATACTTTAATAGCTCTCGCTGAATTCTGGGCTTCCTTCTGATACTTGCTCAAATGCTGCACTTGTGGAGATGTTTCTTTCTTTTTTTTTTTTTTTTGAGATGGAATCTCGCTCTGTGGCCCAGAGCAGTTGCCAATGGTGTGATCTTGGGTCACTGCAACTTCTGCCTCCCTGGTTCAAGCGATTCTCCTGCCCTCAGCCTGCTGAGTAGCTGGGATTACAGGGATGTGCCACCATGCCCAGCTAACTTTTGTATTTTTAGTAGAGCTGGGGTTTTACTATGTTGGTCAGGTTGGTCTCGAACTCCTGACCTCGTGATTTGCCTACCTCGGCCTCCCAAATTTGCTGGGATTACAGGTGTGAGCCACCATGCCTGGCCTGTGGAGGCATGTCTTAATCATGCTATATAAAATAAGTCCCTGTGTATGTGCTCTGCATTCCCTAGCCCTTTTTATTTTTTTCTTTCTCATGCCACTTATTTCTACCTGTTATTTTATTTTGATTTATTTTCTGTCTTTTCTCCACTAAAGTGTGAGTTTCATGAGATCAAAAATTTTCCTTCCAGGTAGTACCTGGCATATAGTGCATGTTCAATAAATACTTTTGGATGAATGAACGCATGAACTAATGTCATGCACCCTGCTCCCCAAGGACTAATTACTTTGTCTATAGCCACACTTACTGACCTCATCCTTGGAATTATGGTACTAATTAAAAGGCATAGTACTCAGTAATGAGATAACTTTGTGGTTTTTTATTTTTTTTTGTCTCCATTGAATGACTTATTCTGGACCCTTTAGTGAGACATACATTTTTGAAAATTCAGTTTTTTTCATCTATTAATGGAAACAGTAACATATGAGAGAGACTATGTAAGACCCAATGTATAGCACTTTCGGTTTTTTATAGTAAGGACCTATATAAGTGCTATCTGGCATTCTCACTTCTTTTTCTGTTAATAGTGATAATCTAGGAGTGATGACTTGAGTCTTCAAAGCTAGTACTCAATTCACAAAGTTCTTCCTTTTATAGGAATCGGTACTTTCAAAGAAAACTTTTTGCAGATGACTTCATTTTAGTACCAATAGGTTTCACTCTGCTTTTTATAGCATGGGAATAAAAGAGTAACTTATGGAGTGTTAAATACCTTGGCTAAATAAATTACAGAAAAATGTACTGGGAGGTCTCATAGCCAAATTGAAGTTAAAGCAGGTGTACTGTTTAGTTTATATGTCACTGTACCATCTCTGAAGAAAGCATTTCTATCCTCAGTACCTTCCATTCATTTGATGAGCCAATTCTTTGTATTTTATTTGGTTATTGTGTTTTTCAGTTTTAAAATTTTCATTTGGTTCTCACTCATATTTTCCATTTCTGTGCTGAAACTTTTTATTCTATTTCAAGCATGTTCATAATTCCTTGCTGAAGCATTTTTACTATGATTCCTTAAAATCCTTGTTAGAAAAGTATCATCTCAGTGTTAGTGTTGATAGTATTTTCTTACCCAAGTCGAGGTTTTTCTGATTCTTAGTATGATGAGTGATTTTTAATTATATCTTGTATATTTTAGGTATTTTATATGACACCTTGGATCTTGTTTAAATCTTGTATTTTAGCAGGCCTCATCTGATATTTTATACATTGGGAAAAGATAGATACCATTTTGTTAATGTCAGGTGCAAGTAAAATGACAAGTTTTCCACTCAGCCCCCTTTGACACCCTGGGTAGGAGGAATACCACCTTATTCCTGGGTTAAGGTGTGATTTCAGGGCCCCTACAGGCTTTAGCAGTTGCGTCTCTGGCTGGGAGAGTGAGGCACCTTATTACTGTTTCACGGCTGCCTTACCATGAGAGTAGGGGAAACCTTGTTACCTCTGAATAGTTATAAAAGTTCTGGCTTTCTACTCGGCTTCCTCTGAAACAGGAAAGGAGGGAGAGAGAGAGTCTTTTTTCTTTTGGATGGGGATAGAAGTTCTAAAACTGCCTTCACAACCACTTGGTTTTCTCTGATACCACATCAGAATCATCTAGGGGCACTTCATTAGTTTCTGGGTGAGAGTGAAAATCTAGGTTCAGTGCTTGGCCTTTTGTGACGGAGGTGGTTTAAAAATAAAGGTGAAACTTGGAAATAAGGAAAAAGGTGAGCAGTGTGTCTTTTCAATGTCCTATTGGGGACATTGTTTAATAGGCCTACACTATGACTATTTAGAGGAAAGTATTTTGTTTGAGTCATTGTTTACTCTTGATTAAAAGTTTCAGAGGTAGGGCCATGCATTTTTTTTTTCCATGATATTTGGCTGGTGTAGGGTACTTGTTGTCTGAAAGCTTTCTGTCTTGCTGGATTGTGCCTTTCATGGCCCTTTTGCTACAGAGGATTGGCTTTTATTGGGAATTCTGTACCTATTGGTGTTTCCTGGGCTGGCCATTCCACTCCCCATTTTGGGATCTATGAGGCTAAAAGAAAACTCACAGACCTCACTGCTTTGTCATTCCTTGGATTCCCAGGTCCCTAGTTGGTCGGCCTTCTCTTTTCATTCCAGAGTCTTCTTACATTTGTTTTAATAACATGTCCAAACTTTTTAGCTGTAATTATTGACAAATAGGGAGAAGAAGGATAGAAAGGAACCTTTTAAATTTTAGTTATTCTTTGTTGTAGCTACATCAGGAAATTGATATCAAAGTTAAAATACATTAATTTGAAGCAGGTAACTTTGAGTTGGATTTTCGGGGGGTGGCGGGAACAGGTTAATCAGCTCTCATGGAGTCATTCTAAATAGAGGAAGGATGCATAAAAATATGGATAATTCAAAATGGGAGATAATATATAAATTTCTATATCTGCTTTATGTTAAGTTTGTGCATATATATGTGTGTATGTTAGGTATTCTGAAAGTGTATTTTCAACAAAAATATTTACACTGTGTTGTAATGGCCTGATTCAGAAAGAATTTAGAGATCTTCGGCTTCCCTATTTGACCTTTCTGTAATCCAGTTCTTTCTGAGGGTATGAACTTCTTTCAAACTAGCACAAAGTCGTTTCTACCTAATACTTTCTTAGGAATAAGAGATGTGATTAAATTTGTGAGTGTCAAAGGAGTCTACTCAATGTTAAATATGTATAGGATGAAATGTTAGCAAAGTGAGTTTTTAAATAGTGATATGATTTGGCTGTGTCCTCACCCAAATCTTATCTTGAATTGTTGCTTTCATAATTCCCACTTGTTGGAGGGACCAGGTGGGAGATAATTAAATCGTGGGGATGTGTCTTTCTTGTGCCATTCTTGTGATACTGAATGTTTCATGAGATCTGATAGTTTTATAAAGGAAAGTTTCCCTGAATAAGTTCTCTTCTCTTGTCTGCTGCCATGTGAGATGTGCCTTTTACCTTCCATCATGATTGTCAGGCCTCCTCAGCCACGTGGAACTGTGAGTCTGTTAAACCACTTTCTTTTATAAATTTCCCAATCTCAGGTATGTCTTTACCAGCAGTGTGAAAATGGACTAATACAAATAGTGAATATCTATTAAATTTCTCATTTAGATTTATGGTCTGCCAGTCATCCTTCAGATAATTAGGTCTTATTTATGACATACTTTCTGTAGATTATGGCAATTTTTAAATACTAAGATATCTAACATACAGGTCTTTTAAATGTTTGTGGAACTTAATTAAATGAAAAAAGTTCTTTTATTAATGATGATAGGAACAATATACTGGTGCCTGCATCTCTGTGGTATCCTAAATAAAACAAAACATTTAGGAGTCCAATAAGATAACCCTAGATTATGAGAAGTCCTTCTCCTTAAGAAATGTTAGTATGTGTATGTATTTCTAAAAATATTATGTTTATTCTGGAAAATGTGGACAATATAGAAAAAGGAAAACAAAATTTATAGCTATTCCTTATGAAAATTCTAAGTATTTTCACCTGATTTCAGAATACTGAGCTCTGAATTTTCAATTTTGAAAAATTTACTCCTCTACTTAGGCCAGGGTTTGGATGTATCTTTGTCATAATTTTAGTCTGACAAGAGAAAGAATAATTAGTAAACGGAATGTTTGTAAAACCTTTAAACAAACTTTTTAAAAACAACATTAATGGTTACAGAGAATTTGAACAGTGTTATTTTATGTGATATGGTCTAATTACCAGGATAGGTGGAGAGGCGTGAATGTGCCATAACAAAAGGAAATAAATACTGTGAACTCTGTAGTACAATGGGGGTGTGTGCTCTGTCCCCTTTTCCTGTTCTGTCCAGGGTGTGTAGCCTAACCAGAGGAAGAAAAGTGAGTCATGCTGCATTTGTCAGAAATAGCTATTTAAAGGACTTTCACAAAACTTGAATAGAGAGCTCTTCATTTTAGTATAACTTGTGTTCCAATCTCTTTGGTCTTCTTTCTCTGACTCCCGTAACAAGTGGGTCAACACCTATGACAAGCACTCAGGAAACTTGGCAGCCCATTAGATAGTACATGTCCTCATGCTGCCACATTTAAAAAAATTCAGTTACCAGACACAGCTGGTTATAAAATTACTTCTTTGATAGCCGTCAGTGTCGGTATCTATGGCTAGCTTTGGGAATTGTCTGTGTCAGCTTTTTAAAGACTGGACCTATTCTTTCACATTCTATTTTCTATTGCAATGCCTCCTGGCTACTGCAGGTTGATTATTTGGCTTGAGAATTTAATTTTAAAAAAAACAGTACTGTTTTATGAAAATAAAGTGTTTCAGAGGACCTTAAATTTACCTAATAAATGGATTTTTACAGCCCCAGACTACTACTTACATTCTGTTGCTGATTTCACAGATTGTATTACTTAAGTACCAATAAATATTAATCTCAATTTTTTCATGTACCCTTTAAAAATAAGCACTAATCAGGTGTTGGACCCTGGGCACTTGGCTAGAGGCTACTATAATAATTGTGCTTTATAAATTTGGGTAAGGGGTAGATTAGATCAGCTACTTGATAACCCAAAATAGTTAGATTAGATCAGTTACTTGCTAACCCAAAATAGTTAGCTTGATAACATGGTATGTAGAGAATTTAGCAGTTATGCCCAGATAACCCGAAATATAGTTTGCAGTCTTACGTAGGACTGGAAAATACTGAAGGAAATATTTATACACATTTTCTGTTCATTCACATATTTTTTGGCATGACTAAACACTCTGAACATGTATCTTTGTCAGAATTTTAGTCTGACAAAGGAAAGAATAAATGGAATGTTTGTAAAAAATGAAGGTTAAGGATTTTATATTTTGGTTGATTTTACATGCATTTCTTTTAGTAGTATATTTCAGATTAGATTTGATGTTGGAAAATGTATATATTTCTGTTATAGGCCTTATACAAGGAGAGTCACTCTGAGAGGTGAATCATGGTGAGATATAGTAAAGTATTTTCTTTATTTCAAAGCTAATGGAATAATGGAATTATTCAATCCATGGGTTAAATACCAAAATTTAGAAGACCTATTTGTCAAACTATATTAGAATAATAAACATTGCCATTATAAACATTTACATTCATTAATTTAAAACATGTCTATATAGTCTAGAAAAGTTTATTCAAAACAGGTAGAATTATTTACATAAAAAGTAACATGTTAAGATATTTTACTTAATGTGTCAGTTTGTGTGTGTGTGTGTGTGTGTGTGCACGTGTGTGTTTATTTACTTATTTTTTTTGAGAAGAGGTTCCCTCTTCTTGCCCAGGCTGGAGTCAGTAGCACAGTCTTGGCTCACTGCAGCCTCCGCCTCCTGAGTTAAGCGATTTTCATGTCTCAGCCTCCCAAGTAGCTGGGATTACAGGCATCCGCCACCACACCCAGCTAAATTTTGTGTTTTTAGTAGAGCTGGGGTTTTGCCATGTTGGCCAGGCTGGTTTCGAACTCCTGACCTCAGGTGATCATCCTGCCTTGACCTCCCAAAGTGCTGGGATTACAGGCGTGAACCACCATGCCCAGCCTTGTATATTTTTAAAAATAAGACTTTCAGGTCCAAGTAATAAACTTGAAAATATTACTTTATACAGTAGTTTTCACAGATTTCTGCATTTCATCTCTTTTGCTTCACTCATTTGGCATCCTTAAATTTTAGAATAATAATCTTCAATCCTGGCTCACATTATAATTTCCAGGAAAGTTTCAAAAAATGCTAAATTACTGCTCACACCAGTTAATTAATGTGTTCAAGTGATTCAAACATCAAAAACTGCATATTGTAAATAAAGGTATAAAGTGAAAAGTTTACACCTCATCCTGTGCTACATCCACCTACTTCTTTTTTCCTTCAACAGGTAATTCCTGTTTGTGTGTGTGTGTGTGTGTGTGTGTGTGTGTGTGTGTGAGAATCCTTGTATTTTATAATGTAAACCAAAGCCAGTGATAAATATACATGTATCTCCTTCCTTCTGTCTAATTTAGATAATAGTGTAATAAATATATATTTAGTTAAGATTATTTCTTGGAGGCCTTTCCACAGTGATTCATATAGAAATTCCTTATTCTTTCTATGAATATCTGAAATACATTATTTTCTTTTAGCATAAAATGTTGCTGTTAAAGTCTAATACCAATCTATTTTTTTTCCAGTTTCTTGTTATATACTGGTTTTGGTTATTTTGGGTTGATTCCTTTAGGTTTTCAATATGAATTTTTAATATATGTAGTTTCAGTTCATTTACAGTTTTAAGAAGTTTTTACATTATAAATTAAATGTTTGTTTTATTCTCTATCTTCCTTATGGTGACTCCTGTTATGTGTGTGTTGGATAGTCTTTGTGTTCTACATTTGTCTTTACTTGACTCCTTTTTTATTGCCTCATTTCTTTTTGATCTAAAATGTACTCCCCTTTTATTCTTTAGTTTAATCATCATTTCTGAAATGATTTATTCTGTCATAATTCTTTTCTAAAATCTCTTGCATCATTTCTTTTTTTAACTTTGCTTTATGTTGTTCATTATTTTATCATTTTCTGACTATCTTCTAGCTCACTTTTGTGTTGAGTTTTTAATCTTTTTGTGCTATGCATTTTCTGCTATACTTATTTTCTGTAGGGCTGTTATTCTGTTTCTTCTTTTTCATATAGTAGCATTGTGTAGAATTCAACTGATACTTTTTTGTTATTTTAACATGAAATTAGTTCTCTTAAACTTCTTAAATGAGTAATTTAAGATAGTTTTTTTCTTTCATGATTTTAAAATCCTGTGCTTGTCTGATTAAAAAGTATGGTGACAACGTTTTATGATTTTCTGACTCTATTTACTTCTTCCACTTTTATTTGACCCTCTTTTTCTTCTCTCTCTATTGTCTCTGGTTTGGTCAACTTGCATTTTCCCAGCAATTTATCCTCAGTGGGGGCTTTATCTTGAAAGTATTTAGAGTTTTTTGGGCCCATTGACACCTTATTGAGGACCACTTGTACTTACCTAAAATTATGTAGACCTCTCTCAGTTTCAGCTTCTGTTCTTTTCTTGGCATCCTGACCTCTCCAGTGAGTTTCTGTTAGCTATTTGAGTTCTCAAGTCTATTTGATATCCTATTACTTCTATCTTTTTTCCTGCACAGATTCAGATGGCATACAGGTCTTGGGACTATTGATGGTTTGTCTTTACCATTCATATTTTGGCATTCACAAAGGATATTATGAGATATAGATTTGTGATAGATATATCTCATTTTGTGGTTCTGTTTTTTTTTTAAAAATGTGTTCTGTGAGGGATTTTTGAGACATCCAAAAGCTATACCATTGCTAATACTATATTCTTAGTACCTTTTCACGGCCGATGGCTATTAAAGGGAATTATGTGTAGTGAGAAGGGTTAAACATATGCTTTCCCTGAGGATACTTACTTTTTATGGAATTAGTAGTAGATTGAGCTTTCAATATCATAGTAATAAAACTTGAAGGAAAAGACCATGTTTTATTTTTGTATACTATTATTAAGCACTTCTGGATGTCTATGTCTGTAAGAATTGTTGAAAAAATGTTTGGAGAATTAAACTACTTGAAAAAATCTTTAGTTTTAAAAATTTCACCTTCAGTTTTATAGAAAATTATTCATACATTTGCCTAAGAGCCACTAAATTTGACAAGCTTCATTTTTTATTTTATTTTTTTGAAAAGATGATGAACTTGTTTTATGTCCATGTGTAGGGATGAGTGCAGTGATCACAAGCATATCTTTGATTCTGTGCACTGAAACACATACCTTGTATTTGTACCTTTTTTAAAAATCAGTATTTGCAGATACTGATTACCAACACCATTTCTTCAAAAAAAAAAAAAAACCAGAAAACAAAATTAACTGGCCATGGATGGTGTGTGCACCTATTGTCCTAGGTACTTGGGAGGCTGAGATGAGAGGATTTCTTGATCCCAGGAGTTTGAGGTTGCAGTGAGCTATGAATCACCACTGCATTCTAGCCTCAGTGACAGAACCAGTACCTGTCTCTAAAAAAAAAATTTTTTTTCCAATTTGTTCCTGAATAACAGTAGCAATGAGAAAAGTAACCTTTTAGTCTCGAGAAATGTCAAGAGTTGGAGGCATTTATGATAATTAACAATATAGGTACAGGTTTTTTGAAATTTTGTGCTGAATTTTTTTTTTTTTTTTTTTTTTGAGACGGAGTCTCACTCTTTTGCCTGGGCTCTAGTCCAGTGGCACAGTCTCAGCTCACTGCAACCTTTGCCTCCCAGGTTCAAGCAATTCTCCTGCCTCAGCCTTCTGAGTAGCTGGGATGACAGGCGCCTGCCACTATGCTCAGCTAATTTTTTTTTTTTTTTTTTTTTTTTTTTTTTGTATTTTGAGTAGATATGGGGTTTCCCTGTATTGGCTAGTCTGGTCTTGAACTCCTGCCCTCGTGATTTGCTGGGCTTGGCCTCCTAGAGTGCTGGAGTTACAAGCATGAGCCACTGTGCCTGGCTGTGCTGGCTTTTATTTTGAAGGACTTATGTCGTTTTCTTATCCCTGTTCTAATAATTCAGAAAGTTAAGTTGTCAGTTTATTTATTAGAACTAAATGGAACAGTTTCGAAGTCATTGGGGGAATATCATTTTCAAAATCTACGAACTAATTGATCCTAGTGAGAAGGTGTTTCTTCCTTGCTGCATTATTCATCATCCACAATAGTAGACATTTAAAGTAGCTGCTAGTATTTCTTCAAACACAAGATGACATAGATATTTAAGGAATGCCATCAATTTAATGATAAGGTTTTGAGGGGACAGAAAAGACTAAATTATATTTTAAGACCACCTAATTCATTAATCTTAAGGTGTGATGAAATATGCATCTTAGACTTGACTCGGTAAGTAAAATGAGTTTTTCTGTTCCAAATATTTTTCAAGATATTTAGAATTTGTAAATAGTTTGGAAATTTAACATGTTTTTAAAAGAAAAATCAAGTAAACTGTTTTGGTGAGTTTAAGCAAATTTCAAATATTTTAGCACATAGAAAATAAAAATTTTTATGCTTCTAAATGTAAAAATAATTCCATGATTAAAACAAATTAGCATCATTAAACAGATTTGCAGCAGAAAAAGGTATTAATGCAAATAAAATGGATTAACAGTCCACTTTAAATTTAGGTGCTTAGGTTCTCATGCTTCTGCATGAACACTCTCCAGCAAACATCTATTCTGTCAGCAATAAGTGTGCTTTGAATAAACCTCATTGGCTATGATACTGCCATTTGTGCAAAGTTAAGCATTTATTCTAAATACAGTTTCCCCTCAGTATCTGTGAGGGATTCATTAGGTACCAAAAGCCACAAATGCTCAAGTCCCTGTTATAAAATGGCATAGTATTTGCATATAACCTATGCATATCCTCCTGCACACTTTAAATCATCTCTAGATCTGTTATGATACCTAGTACAGTGTAAATGCTATGTAAATTTTTGTTATATTGTGTTATTTAGGGAATAATAAGAGAAAAAGTCTATATATGTTCAGTACAGTTGCAATTCATTTCTTCTGAATACTTTTTTACCCCCAGTTGGTTAAATCCCTGGATACAGTATCTATAGATGCAGAGGGCTGACTGTATTCACTTGGTCTTACAATTTTTACTCATTTACAATTGTGAGAGATTCAAGGCTGGTTGCTAAATCTTCATATTTCCTTGCAAAGTTTCAGTACTTGATCTATACTAATACCAAGGTTTATATGAATACATTTCAGAAATGTCATACAATTATGATACCTTTTCTATGACATTGTCTGATCTCTTTTCTTATAAATTTAAGAACCCTTTAACATTGTCTCTTCAGGAACATATAATTTGGTAGAATATGGTTTTAATATTTATTTACGGTTACTCCATATGCTATTAGGTTGTTAAGTACATTTATCACTTTAGAGCTGTATGTTTTATCTTCTTTACTAGATAGTAAATTACCCAAGGAACATTCCCAGATTGCACAGACTTTTTTTTTTGTACTCAGTAAATGTTTTTGAGAAGTGCCTAGTGGGGTTTTGTGTGTGTGTGTGTGTGTGTATGTGTATACATGATGGCAATGCCACAAAATAGGAAAACATGGACTTACAATGTGGCTAAGCCTCATCCTCATGCAGTGGTGAAACAAACCTATTATTTTTGAACATTCTGTGTATTTACCCTATTTCCCTACTTATCTGAGGTCAGACTTTGACCTCAGCCATTCTACAACAAAGCCACAGACCTTAGCAGTAAATGAAGACTAGTTTGAAGCAAATTCTTATAAAATCAGTACACTTTATTTGGCAGGTAAGTAAGTTATAGTCACTCAACCAGACAGTTAAATATAAAGGAGAAAAGATACATTTGCTCACAGGAGCCAGAAAAAAATGTTGAAGGAGAAGACATATTCAGAGACTGGAAATCTGGGAAAATCTTGATAAGGGTTAGGTGGCTCCTAGGGTCTTTGTTTTCTTTATATTCATTTGCTGAATTTTGAATTTTGGACTTTTCTCAGGTATAAGCGATTTAAGGGATATTGCTGTGCATTGCTAAGAGTTGAAGAGCTGTACTCTTCTCTTTGAATGTTTAATTGTTGAGAAGGCTGTGTGTGTTTATATATTCTGAGGGAAGAAGGACATTGTGGTTTTGAAAGTACTAGGTAAGAAATCTAGTATGTAAAACTGTTTAACAGTGCAGAGAATGGTGTCTTGAATGGAAGGATGCTGATGTATAATAAATGCTATTTGAGTATTTTTTTTGGTTGGGTTAGTTTGTTCATTGCTACTTCATCTTTATTATTTAGCTCTCTCTCTCAGTGCCACTTGCTGAGACAGCCTTTTTCTGACCCTTCTGGCCAAAGTAGTAACTTCCCCATATCTCACTCCTTTTTATTTTCTTCAAAACTTAGCTGAATCATACTTATTTATATAGTTACTGTTTGGCTGTTTCTCTTTCCTCCCATAATATAAGTTCCTAGTGGGATAAATTTTTTTATTTAACCATGATATTATCAACTCCTAGAATAGTGCCTTGCACATAAAAAAATATATTGATTGACTGAAATGTATGGTTTGTAGACTGCTACAGAATGAATTGTTTCCCCCTAAAATCAATACCTTAATGCTCTCATCCCCATTTTGATGGTATCTGGAGATGAGGCCTCTGGAGAAAATTAGGTTTAGATGAAGTCATTAGGATGGGGTCCTCATCATGGGATTAGTACCCTTATAATAAGAATGGACACCAGAGAACTTGTTCTGTTTCTGCCTAGTGGGGACACAGTGTGAAGGTAGCTGTTCTACAAGCCAGGAAGAAAGCTGTCACTGGAAAAAATGATCATTGTGACCTTGATCTTGACCTTGATCTTGGGCTTCTAGCATCCAGAATTGTGAAAAAATAAATTTTTGTCATTTAAGCTACCTAGTCTATGTTATTTTGTTATATTAGCCTGAGCAATCTAAGACATAGAGTATAGATGTTTTATATTTAAAGCTATAGTATATTGTATTATTATATATCATATACTACATTATGGTCTGTATAGTGATGTAATACATTATAGCTTTAATTTAATATGGAGGAAGTTTTTGGGATACAAGCATTAGAAGTGTTTATTTTCTTTTAAGCTAGGAAATGACTTCTACCCTATTAAATAATATTTTCTAGGAAAATACTGAATTTACTTTTAGCTATAGATACAGTATAGAAAGCATTCTAATTGTGGAAAATAGATGTGACTATGTTGCCTACTCCATCTGCATCTAAAATTACAGGATAGGTGCCAGGGAGTTTCACAAGTTAAAGCAGCATGTGAAATCACAGAGCGGAATGAAACCTGCAGAATCTGAAGAAAAGCACCCTTCATGGCAAACACTAACCTGCTCTTTACTGCATAGGAGTTTATGGATATGGCAACAGCTCCAATCCTCCTCCTGCTTTAAGATATTACCAGTGACCTCACACATTTGAAAAACCATTGGCTGCTGCTTTTGCTTTTAATTCCCTGAAATCTTTCTTCCCTATCATTTCAGACTTTTTTCCCACTTGTTTCTCGAAGTTTCTCCCATTTTGTTGTAGTTTCTTATTCCGAAGTAATACATTTCCATTTCTTTTTACTATGTGTGTATTTTCTATGTGTCTAAATGTACCTTCTCTGCTTCCTTTTTTCTCTGCCATATAAATTTTTTGATGTTTTTCTTAAAACACATAATTTTTCTAGTAACATAGTCTAGTAAAAATTTCAAATATAGAAATCCATAACTTAGTAAAAGATGCCTATAATTTCATCCCTTATGGATAACTTTTAGACACATATTATTATTTTGTCCTTCAGAATATTATGCATATGTGTACTTTTACCAGGAACTTTGTGAGAGTGCCCAATTTACCATACCCTTGCCTACTGGATATTGCCAGACTCTTAATGTGCAATTAGGGAAGTAAATATAACTTTTGATATTTTAATTTTTATTTTTTGATTAGTATGTTAGATTTTTTTCATATAGCTATTGATCATTTTTCCCCTACATATCCTATATCTCTTCATTTCTAATTTAAAGAATTAGGTTTATCTTAAGTGATTTGTAAGCACCTTTATATATATCAGGATTATTTACATTTTGTCATATATTGTGGGATATTTTTCTGGTTTATTTTTTATGTTAATGATAGCTTTTACTGCAGCAAATTTTAAAAAATAGGTTAGTCTCAAGAGTTTTGGGTTAGAAAATATTTGGTCATGTTTAATTCCAGTCATTTTGTAGTTTCAGTTTACATTAAACTTTTGATCTATCTGGACTTTCTATTAATAGAGTAAGGTAGAGTCTAATTATTCCTTTCCCCACACTGTTAGTTTGTTGCCCTGTCAATATTTGTAAAGCAGTTCCTCTTGTCCCTTCTTATTTGGAATGCATCTTTGCCATATACTGAATTTCCATATATACTTAGATATATTCTGGATTTGATTTCCATTTCTGTTGATATGTGTCTGTGTGTTCCTGTGGTAGTACCATCTACATTACTGTTTTATTGCACATTTAGAGATTTGCTAGGGCCATGCTTCCTTTTCTTAACTATTCTTGCCTATTACTCATAACAGTTGAATTTAATAATCACTTAATCAGGTTTTTTTTTCAAACCGTGTTGTGATTTTGATAGTAATTTTGTTAAATTCTTAGATTTATAGATGCAAAATTGGCATTCTATATTTTTAATCTTTCTATTTAATAATAAGATATATTTCTTGTGGCTGTGCGTGGTGACTCACACCTGTAGTCCCAATACTTTGGGAAGCTGAGGCGAGTGGATCCCTTCTGGTCAGAAGTTGGAGGCTGCAGTGATTTGATTGCACCACTGCACTACAGGCTGGCTGACAGAACCAGACCCCATCTCTTAAGAAAAAAAAAAATCCATTTGTTTCAGGCCCATTAAATATCTTTAAATTGAGTTTTATGACTTTCTTCTTAGAGCTCTTGATATTTATAAACCTGTTCCCCCAAATTTTAAGAGCTTTTGTTTGCTTTACCTGTAGTGATATACTCGTTATTTAGAAATCAAATTTCTTGTAATCTTTTCCTGGTTTTCAGTCCGGAGGGCTAAAAATATTTTGAGCGCCTAAAATCGCTATCAATTTGTGCTTGAATTCACTGTAACAAACTGGGACACTTGTACTTTCCCAGAAACTATGTCAGGCAATGAAAACACAAACATGTAAATTCATTGGGTTAATAATAAATGAGTGAATGAAATGTAAGCAATTGCCGTACAGTCTGATAAGGTTTCTAATGGAGATAGTTTCCAAATAAGGAGGATCACAAAGGAGGGGGAAATCATTAGAGTTTAGACTCAGAATATAAATAGGTCTTTGCCAAATAGTCAGGTGGGGAGGGTAGCTTCTTATAGAAAGAGTGGCATGTGCAAAGTCCTGCAGTTGTGAAATAACATGACCTGTGCAAAAAAACTGCTAGTACAGGAGTTTCAGTGGTGAGGGATATTGGTGTGTCAGCATAGGAAGTGGGGGGAAGGCATTTTGTAGCTGAATCTGAAAAGATTGTTAGAAGCTGTCAGAATGTTTTTAGCAGTTGAGTAACACTGAACATACCTGCATTTTGGAAAGATGATTCTTGCAGTTGATGTGGATGAGTTGGAGGGACATGAGATGGATTTAGAGAGACCTTTTTAGAGTCTGCTGTGTTAGTCCAAGAGAAATATGATGGAGATCTTAATGAAGTGAGGAAATACAAATAAAGATGGAGAAGCAATGTTTGAAGGATATTTAGGCAGAAAATTTAGTAACTTGGGGATGAGGATCTAGAATGGCTTTAATTGAGATTTGTGAAATTCTTCACACCCTAATTTGTAAAATTTCCCTGTGAAACTTAAAAAGCATGGTTCACAAAAATGATGATAGTTTCTTTTACTCTATAGCAAATTAATAGCAGCAAAGTGGGGTAGGAGACTGTCAAGAGGTGGGCAAATAACCGTTATGTGCATTAAATCTTCTCTTCCTCAGTCTCTCTCAAAACATTAACATTCTTTCCCTTAGCAATTCCATTGCCCTAGCCTAGGGAGCAATCACCTTTCACTCAGATTACTGTAATTTTGCTTTCCTTGAATCCAGTATCCGTACTGAAGCCAGAATAATTCTTCAAAGCCGATCATTTTATTCTCTGGCTTAAAACTCTTCAGTGGTTTTTCTCTTTTCCTTAGGATTAAGGCCAGCCTTTGGAAATACCTTATAAGGTTTCATTTTCCTTACTTGTAATAATAATAATAATAACAATTATTATTATAATACTTCCTTTTGAGTTATTATGAAGATTAAATTAGCTCATGTTCTGAAGTGAACAGTGCCTGGCACACAACACTGTTATAAATGTTTACTCATATTATTTTTATTTTTGTTTAGTATCTTACTGCCCATCCCATCTAGACTGTAATAAGGTTTGAAATGTCTTTCTTTTGCTATGATGTTCTCAGTATTTAGCACAGAATATATTAATGTTAAATATTAAATGTATAATACTTCATAATTTTATGAATAAATGTAATTTGGAATCATAATAATGAAGCATTCAAAAACTCTAAAGTGGAGGCAGGATGTACTGTTTGTTAAAATGTAATAGGAGAATGAATTTTCACAGTATTCTGTGTTACTAAGAAAAAAATTGCATCCAGTTGCTTTTGTCATAAGACAGCAGTTCTGAAATGTTTTTATTTTTTGAAAAAAGATATTAGATAAATTAGGAATAACATAAAAGCAATTGAATATATGCAAATAGAAAAGGAAAACAATGGCAGTGTTGGGTTATTAACTAAAATTAATAGATGCCATAAGTGATTTTTTTTTATGTAAGGAAAAGTTGCTCTACTAAGAGGTGTGAATGTACTTTTTCTCTTGAAATGGTTAAGAAACAAGTTTATTCATACATTTGTTCATCCAACAAAAATTTAAAAGGTACCTTCTATGTTCCAAGTCCTATTTTGGCTGATTGTGATACATTAATGGAAAAACAACAAAAATCACTGTTTATGGAGTTTACAGAGACAATGTTTAATAAACATAAAAATAAGTTAATTATAAAGTGAATAAGTGATGAAAATTATAGCAAGATAAGGGATATATTGTGAGTACTGGAGTAGAGGAGAGTATGTTACAATTTTAAATGAAGTGATTAGGATTTTATTTAAAAAATGACTTAGCAAAGAGTTGAAGATGGCAAGGAGAGAAGATTTTAAGCATGAGAAACAGCCAATATGCTCTGGATTAGCAATCTATTAAACCAGTGTTGCTGAAGCAGAATGAATGAGTGGAAAGTATAGTGGGAGGTGAAGTTATTCAATGATAGAGGTGTAGGGTAAGGGGGTGGGGAGGGCTTAATGATTTTGACTTCTATGTAGGAAATATTATTTTAGTTTAATTTTACATTAAATAATGTATAGACCTAATCAAATTGTGTTTAAACAGTATGCTATAGTAAGAGGAACCATAGGACATAAAAAATTTTATATTCTGTAAGATATTTGATAACAAGTATATTCCTTGCAAATAAAACCTGATCAGCAAAACTAACACTCTTTATTCCTTTATAGTTGATGCAGGTATGCCTGGCCATACCCTTTGCTTGCAAAAAAAAAAAAAAATCTTTTTCTCTAAGAGATATTTGTGGCAATCTGTATTTTTTCCTTCCAGTGGACCCCTCATTTGTTCTCCTTGCCATTATATACATGATGCTGAGATTCTGCTTAGAAGTAAGACACAAGTCCACATTTATTCCATTATTCCACTGCAATTGTGAGACATTGCTGTGGCTCAAACTAGGATTAGCTTTTGAGCGAGAATAAATTTTTTGGACCATTTGGGATACTTATTACACATCTTTTGTAGACTTATAGCAGATTTGATGTTTGAATGATTTTTAAAGCTATTTTCTGATACAACTTAAAAACTCCATTCTATTTATAGAAAATTCCATAGCTAAATTTTAAAAAAGAAACAAATGGTGATAAATGAAACAGGCTTTATTGTAAGCAGAATTCAAAGTGTTACTGACAAAGCAGTTCCCCCCCAAAATGGGTCTTTCTGTGTTCAGTGCCATAAAGCCAGTACACAAAACTGAAGGTGAACAACAAGCAGTGAAGGTTTTATTCGATACAGTGGAATTGAGAAGCAAGAGGTTGACTCATAAATCAACTTCTCAGCTCATGAGAGCCAGAAGTCACAGATACAGGGACATCTTTAATGAAGGAGTTGGGCATTAAAAGTAAGGAAAAGGATATTCATGTATCTTCTGGGAATGGGCAGAGAACTGCTTGAAAGCAGAGTGCTACCTTTTTGTCCTTTTAGGGTTTCTTCCAGTCCTTGTCATAGTGATACAGGAGTTAAAAAGAAATTATTTAGGCAGATAGGAAGGGTAAGGAAGTCCTCAGTAAGGTTTTCCTTTTAATGAAAAGCAGCCTCCAAATCATTTTCTTTTCTAACAGAGCAGCCTGTAAAATTGAGCAGCAGACATAGACAAGTTGGAAGCTTGCACAGATGGATGCATGTTCAACATGGAAGCTCCATCTTCCCTTTTCCTTGCCAACCATGTTTACAGTAAGTAGCAGACAACATGGTACCGCTGGCCAAGTAGAGAATCCATTTGTATAATAAAAAGATTAGGATGGGGTGGCCATGTTCCTTGCACTATGTAAATATCACAGCAATCTTTGGGCCCTATGTAAATCAGACACCACCTCCTCAAGCCAGGCTATAAAAGCCCATGTACTTTACTGTGGGCCAGAAGTCTCAGAGGAGAGAGAGAGCTATTTTCCTTTCTTTCTTTTGCCTATTAAACCTCTGTTCCTAAACCCATCTCTTGTGTGTCCCCATCCTCAATTCCCTTGGTGTGAAACAATGAACCTTGGGTATTTACACCAGATAGTGACACGACTTCACTAGTGATTGTCAACTGCTCTAGCACTGGTGAGAGTGTCATTTAATGTGGAAATTAGGTTATAATGAAGTTCGAAGTTCTTCAGAGGCCAGGTGAGCTGCCATGTTGAATCCCACCAGTCTTAGCTGGTTTGGTCGCAGTAGGGAACTTCTGACCTCAGGCATTGTGTTTTCTAAAGATAAGCAGAGTTAAGGTGTGATAGGAATTCATATAGGTAGAACCCAGAGGCATTATGCTGGGTAACTAAAAGATGCCCCTATATCCTTGGTAACATAGGGGTCTTCTGTTGATTTAACTTTTAAATTTCTTTGCCTTTCAGGGTATCACAATTTATTTGATGTTTGTATGGCTGTCAACCTCTCTAAGAATATAGGAAAAATTGAGTCTTAGATATATTGTCATCTACCTTACATTGTTATCTAGAGAAAGATATTTGAATTACATTTCAACTCTGATTTCCATAGCAGCTGTTGGTAGCTTTGGTTGTTTTCTGTATGCTAAATGTATTGTGTTTATTGTGTTTTTTCCATTTACATATTTGCAGCTAATTTTTCTGCATGAAAGTTTTGGATGTCTTTTGTGATTTTTTCAACATCAAAGTATAAAATTATAAATTGAAATAATTAGAATCAGTGACTGTACACATAGAATGGAATCTTGAGGCCAAGAGAAAAATAAGTATTTAATTTTTTTCAAAACATTGATTGAAACTGAACTGCAGGTTTTATTCTCAGATTGCTAGTTTAGAAAGAGGAACATAATAATTTGTAAGGAAAAGCTGAATCCTTGCATAATAGAAGTTGTATAGACATTTCATAGAATTTGCAGTAATGATCCCTTAAAATTTGGGTAAAGTGCTTGTGCTTAACAGCAGTAGAGTCGTTAAGATGTAGTAACAGAATATAAAACTTTCCTCTACCCATAATGATGTTCTGTTGTTCATTTTATGAGAGAGGCATCACATTTTCCAAATGGCAGTGACTAAAAGGAATTATTATTTTTTTATAAACATGTTAGATATAAGCAGATGCAAATTTTTTTTTCTTAAGTCCTTTTTTGTTTATAAACTGAACATATTAATCTTTTTTTAGGCTACTTAGCTATAAGATATTTTATTGAAAATAGATTGCTTACAATAAGGAACAGTTTGAGTCAGTAGCTTGAAGGTAGGAGGTAAATGATAAACTTCAGACAATGGAAAAAAATGAGAACCAATGGTGTTGGGAAAAAAATTGTAAACCATTTCCACCAACCTCATAAAATTTGTCTTTTGAAAATAAAAATGGATTTTTCATACCTGGACTCTGCATATGGTTTTGAATGGAAAATAAAGAAGTCTTCCTGAAATAATAAGAAAGCAAGTTAAAATGTGAATCAGTTGCCTGTTGTGCAAATAATGATTCACTTCAGTGTTGGACTTCAAGGGCCAATAATTTTTATGAAAGTATTACTAAAGCAAGGTGTTTGGGTTGGATTTTAAAGTCTATGTCCTTTGGTTGACTTTCCGTCATTTTATTCATTTTAGAGAGTTTGTTTATAGTATTGTGGCATGTATTTCATTCCCACTGAATTCTTCTTTTTGCATCACTGGCACAAATGTGGACATACAGGATCTAAAACCTAAAGATATATTTCGTAGGTGAAACTGTTTTACCATATGTCATAAACCCTCTTATGTATATGAGTAAGTATATTATATTTAATTTTATATGATTAGGTTTACATATACTTGGCACACCTTTTTATTTAAATAGGGACTGAGTCAATATTAGTGACCAAATGACAGATATAGTGTATATAGATTGTATAAATTGTCAGAGATTATTAAGGACATTATTAAGGATTATTAAGCAACATTGAGGTGGCTGCTAAAATATTTTAATAGAGTGCCTTGATGGCACACTATAGGGTTTGCAGCTAGACTGATAAACACAACACTTAAGATTATTGCTCTTGTCGAGCTTATTACAATCCAGTGGGTTATAAGTATTTAACTGGGATCACTTCTCATACTTCAAAGTTTTTCCCTTTAAAAATACAAGCCAAAAACCCCTTAGGTATTGGAGAAAGCCTATTGAGAAGAGATTGTCATCACAAGTAAGGATAATAAAACTGACTTTTGCCTGCTCTTTTGGATTTGTTTTATTTCAGTAAAGAAAGGTTATGCTTCCAGATTAGAATTTATGTTTGTTTTCAATTAGATATCCAAGACAAAGACATCTGTCAAAACTTTGATCTAGTGGCTTCTAAATTTATTAAAAAGATTAGGAAATATTCTGATGCAAAGACAGTCATTAATAGATTTCCTTTTATATTTATTTCACCTTGACCATATAAAAACTGATGGAACTACAGGCTAAATACTCCTTTCTGGCCCCAAGGTATGTTTAAATACTATATTAACACTATGCTTGTGGTTTTTGAGTTGTCAGTAATCTCCTGGATGAACATTGTAGACTGGGTATTTGCAGCCAGCACAGCTGTCCTCCTGACAGAGGTTCATGTGAGGAAAAAAAGTCAGTCTGGGCTAAAATTACAGGACAAAAGAGAAGCAAAAGTATTGTATTCTATGAAAATGGTGATGTGGTGTGGTTTTGCCATAAGCCCTTTTGAAAAATCATTTAAAAAATATTGTGGAAATGCCATAGTTCTTGAAATTTTTTTTTCCCCTTCTTTTGAAGCCTAAGACATTATGGGGATAAAAGTCATAACAAATTAGACTGTTTTTGGAAAGATTACTTTGTATGCCACAGTTCTTTACCCATAACTAGGAGATAGTTCACTGTTTTTGTGCAGTTATGTTAGCCCTGCTATGCCTATGTAATAAGCATATGGTAAGCATGCTTTGGTAAGCATGCTTTAGTAAGCGTGCTTTTAAAATCATTGTTCGAAACTCTGGTCTTCAAAGTGTGCCTCTTTGGGAACACATTTCTTACGGCTTGGAAAAGAGCTTCTTACCAACTGAGCTTCTAGTTTGTTCTTTGAATAGATTATGAAGGATATAAAAATATATAAGAAATGGTTCCTACTCTTAAGAATCAAACACTGGAGATATGATACATATAAGACAATGAGGTATATGATATATTTTATAAGGGTGGAGTTTAGTAATTTTGTAGATAGGGGCTACAATCTTCAATCCTTTAAAAGAGTTGTTTATTTCCTTCAAAGTAGAAAATACTTAAATGTGATTAAATGTTTCATTAAGGTTTTTACTAATTAATACGTAAATTTTTATCCTTCATTCAGAAACGATTCTAAGTGCCTATACTTAGAAATTACAATTACATGTTTCATAATTAAACTATGAATACTATAGGCAACATATTGACAGAGGAATAGGTAAACCAGATTTGGGACTTATCGCTTCAGTAAAAACAAAAAATATCAGTAAATAAAAGGTCCAGATAGTAACGTGATGGTACATTAGCTTGAGTTAAGGTGCATTTACCATCTCTCAAGCAATTTAAGAGTGACTTTCATGCCTAGTTTTACAGTTTTCATTATAAGGAGGTTATTGAAAATCCTGGAGGGGATTCGGACAAGAGCCTCCTGAGTAATTAAAGGGAAGCATGACCTAAAAATATGGTGACTATTAAAGATTATTTTTAAAAAGTGGATTAAAAAACACTACTTTTGTATACCTGTATGTTACCTTTCATAGGAATAAATTAACAAATGAGAAAAAAATGCTTGATCAAATTATTTGTCTTTACTTTTAATTCAGAAAATGTACTTTATATTTTGTGAAATTAATAAAGATTTGGGAGTATTAATGGTCTTATAATGAACCACACTAGTTTAATGCCCTACTTGTCCCCTCTAACTTCTCTAGGATGTAGCACCTCGGTCATTTTCCTCACTCATCAGTATATAACCTTGTCTTATGTGTGTTCTGTGGAAGTCCCCTTAATAGATATTCCTGATTTATTAACATTGACCTCATGGCTGACAGCACTTTAATTCATGCCTTAAGGAAGCTAATCTAACATGAGTGTTTTTTTCGCGAGGCATGTCATAGCCTTTGCATTTACGAACATTAGGCAGCACCTTAGTACTATACTTGGGGACCATTTTAAACAGTGAAATCACCAACAATAAGCAAAAACTGTAAAAAACATGGTGTTAAAAAGACCATGAAAATGATACTTCTTTATAGTATGACAGCTGAAACAAGAATCATACGTTGTTCTACCTTCTATGACCTTAGCTGGGAATGTGTGTGTATTGGGCAACTGAAAATTTTTCTTACTTTGTGGGTGTCCACAAATGACCACAAAAGCACTTAGGGTCTTTATTTTTGGGTTACAAATAAGGTTAGTCAGTAGGCAAACTCTCCAATATGGAATCTTCGAATAAGATAGATTGACTCTATTTGGGAACATATGGCTCTATTCATGTCTCATCTTTTGCTTTTCATTTTTATCACTATCTTGGTATCCTTCTAGAGATAGTCTTCAGGGAATCTCATCTTTTGTTATTTTATTTCCTGTTCTTGAAAATCTATTCTTGATTACCTTTATTGCAGCTTGAAATTTAGAAATCATTAGGATTATTTTTCAATGGCCTTTCCTTGCCTCATGGTATATACTTTAAGACAATTTAGTTTCTCACATATGTATTTGTCCTTTTAAGTTCCATTGCAAATATGAGTTGCAAATTTTCCAAAATGTTTTTCTATTTTTTTGTAGATACATTTCTGTTGAAGATCTTTTTGTTAATCACCGAGTTATTACCATATAAAAATACTGATGATGATTTATTTTGGTTTGTTTTTGTACTTACATGACAGACTTCTGTGCTGATCTTTTATTTGGAGTTGAAATGACTTTTGGCAGAATTTGTGTGTGTGTGTGTGTGTGTGTGTGTGTGTGTGTTTGTGTCTTTTAGTCTTAAAGTCTCAATTGCAGGGAGGGGTTTATTTATTAGAAGTCTAGTAGCTTGAGGAATGTGAGGTGCTATAGGTAGCAGGGATGCTTTCTTCTGTTTGAAAGGCTTGCTTTTCTGTATTTGGTGTGGGAGTCAGGAGTTTGTTGGTATAGTTCTATTATTTAGCTTGATGGCCTCAGGCAATTTGCAGGAATGGTTTTTGAAGAAGAAAATGGGTTTTATTTAAAACAAAAAATTAAGTACTTAATATGAGCTCATCATTTTCTTGGCATTCTATTAATAAATCCTTTTCTCTAAAGAGTTCAGGTGGCTTAAAATCATCTATTTTTATTTATTCTCTATCCTTGCCTGTAGTTTCCTTTGTCTGTGATTGGTCTAGTCTGAGGAAGGGTTAAAAACCAGATAACTAGCCTTGTTGGAATTGATTGAAGAAGGGCAGGTGGCTTCTGTATTAGGGTTGAGAACATTATCCTTGCACATAAATTCTGGAGCACAAATTTTTGATACTTTTACTTATTAGGATACATTTTTTAAATAAACTTTAGAAAACGGTTTTCTAGATTTCTGGTTGGCCTAATAAAGAAAATCCACTGGGGCGGTATCATATACGTTTACCTAACAGGAAGTGTAACTCAACATAATGGCAAAAGCAGAAAACAGTTGGGCACCAAACCAAGTAAACATAACAATATCAACACTTGTTTCCAAAATAAAATTAACATATGCCTTAGAGTCTGAAATGATAGGTATAGCTGTGTCGTTTCAGCAGTCTGCTTTCTAAAATGTCTCTTTAATAATGTTTAGAGAAGATATCAAATATTAGGTACTATTTAATTCAGTGTTTAATTTATATGTGTATATACATATGTACACATATACACACATATGCACTATGCACACACATGTACATATGCATGTACCTATATACATATGCATACACATGCACATGTACACACGTGTATATGTACACATGCACCCATACATGTATACACACGTTACACCTGCATGTACATATATGTACACACATATATGTACATGTATGCATATGTACAAACATGCACACACACATCTATACTCACATGTATATATTTGAGATTAGGTCTTGCTGTTCTGGAGCACAGTAGTGTGATCATGGCTTAATGCAGCCTCAACCTCTTGGGCCTAAGCAATCCTCCTATCTCATTCTCCTGAGTGGGTGGGATTACAGGCACATAACACCATGCCTGGCTGTTTTATTTTTTGTAGAGACTGAGCCTTCCTGTGTAGCTCAGGCATGTCTCAAACTCTTGGCCTGAAGCAATCCTACGGCTTTGGTCTCTCGAAGTATTGAGATTATAGTCATGAGCCACCACACCTGTCCTCAGGATTTTAATTTTAAAAGTATTTTATTTAAATACTTGTACCATTTTTAGCAGAATTCTACCATAAGGCAAAAATCATTCTCTCCCCCTTTTTTCTTATTTTTGTCTTTTCAGAGATTTTATTAACTGTTACCATATATTTGGTGGAGGGACAGCTTCATGAGTGCCAGTTCTTAAACTGACATGTAAACAGTGTTGCATCATGGCCTGTAGAAAAGTCTGGACTGTTTTTTTTTTTTTTTTTTAACAAGGGAACCAGGAGAAAAAACACACACATTTTTTTTCATCTTACATATGGCAGAGATATTTGTCATAGATTTTATTTCCTCAGAAATGATTATTGGTTTATTATCAGAGTAAATTTGAACTAATTACTTTTTTCTTACCCTTAATCCCCTTCCCAAAGAAACACAAATGGATCATTTAATATACTATTTTAGTAATAAATGGAAAAAATAAACAGGCAACTCCTAGTCACCAGGGCCCTAATTCAGATGAACAGGATACTCCCAGAGTATGGTTGGAATATTTTATGCTTGTCTAGCCTGGTTAGTTGTGAGCAGAAAGTAATTACTAATTGATGGCAAGGCAGGAAGAGAATCTGATTCATAGGTTCACTAATCAGAATAACAATTATGGGAAAATTGGGACATATCCATATTATTTTAAGTATGATTTTTAAAGTGCTTCTAAAGTCCTAATAGAATAAACAAGATTTATACTGTGTATACATTGTAGGAATTTTAGCAGTGGTTCCACTGTTGTGATTTTTATAGTTATGGTTACATTATCTCTTAAAGAAAACTCGCATAGGCTTAATAACTCAACTTTAAAATGTTGTTTAAGGCTAACATTTTGGTTGGAGTAGGCTTAGTCTATTAGTGACTATTTTCTAAAGCTTGAAAAGTTTTGTTCAAATCATAGTAAATTGTTATTTCTAGTATGCATGGCATTTTTTTATTCCTAGAAATGAGGAAGCATTTTTGAGGTGATTATAAAACATGAAAATAGACAAGAGAATAGGAAGGTCTGACATTATTCATGCATTTGCAGCTACAGGTACTTCATTTTCAGATCACCTATCTGCCCCTAATGTAATATTTTCATTCCTGAAAGTAGAGAGGAAAAAAGTAGTCCTTGCTAGAATACTCTGTGAGAAAGTATTTTTTTCTAAACTAAAATTTGATAACTATTCAAACTCTATATATTTATATGGATTATTACATGTAATTTTCACTTTTAAAAAGAGTTAACTGAAGATATTTTTCATTTTTTAGTATATTCAAATTCCTTCTATAATAAAATCATCAATAGCCCTGTGTTTCATCCTGATGATATGTAAAATGCTTTTCATGTATCATTGTTGGTTCAAGTTACTGAGTGTTGGTAAAGCCTCAGTATCAAGTAGCTTTTCTAGCCAGGTCAGTTGCCCCCAGTTAGAAATCATTAATTTCACTATATTTCTCTCAATTTATTGCATATTTTTGAAGGTAATCACTGTTCCTTGGAGATAAGTATCTTTCATGCCAAGAATCAGTCCTAATGTTTTCCATAATACTTCTGCCAAATAACAACATGTATTTGATGTGTTTTTTCCTTAATGAATAATTTGAATGTGATTGAATTCATACTGCTCTTATAGCATCATCTATCTAAAATAAAAGACATGCCCCATTTGAAAAATAGTTTTTACTAACATAACTTTATAATATCACAGAAATGAAACATGCTTTTCAAAATCATCTTGTTGTATATCTAGATTATTATTTATTTAAAAATCTTGTTATTTCTGATTATCTTTATGCAGGAAAGCCTGTCTTGATTTGTGATTTTTTTTTTAAGTTATTAGAAGAGGAATTATCAGATCAAAGGATGGAAATATATACTTAAAGTTAATTTGGTTTCTTGAAAGTTTGAACGAAGTTACATTGTCAATGCTTATTTCATCATCTATTGATCCACTTAATACATGTAAAAAGAATTTTACTACTTGAAAGTTAGAAAAATTACCTTTGAATTTGAATTTTTGAAAATTACACATTGCCTTCAACTAAAATATTTTCTTCAGGTACTTTTTGTTTTTCTTAACTCTGTTCCCATTTTTTGACCATTTTTCCTTTTGGGATTGCAGTATTTCTTATAAATTTCTATAGATTTTTTTTTTAATGCTATGAGTATTGATTTAAACTCCGTTATCTAAATTCTGTTTTTTGGTGAATATTTTTCCTAGATTGATCATTTAAAGCACGATTAATAAATAAGGAGAACAAACTCCCCAGACATTGTCAGGGGAGAAAGTTCTGAACCCAAGAGACAAAAGTCCTGAATTTATAGTCTGCGTTTTTGTGGGGTTATAGACATAGAGCAAATAGATGAATTTGTAGTTTGTCAGGTGGTGATGGTGCTTTCAAGAAAAACGGGGAATAATAAGCAAGCTGGAAAATGATAGGATATGGTTTTTTATATAGGGTGGTAATGGAAGGGCCCTTCTGACAAGATTGTATTTGAGTAGAGACCATTAGGAAGTAAAGGTTTTGTCCTTATGGATCTTGAGTGTGTATGTGTGGGAGGCAGGGTAGAAGAAACAGTGTGAATGCCCTGAGATAAGATTGTGCTTGGTGTGGTTTCAGAAAGTGCAAGGATGTTTGGGTGCTGGAAGGGGTAATCATGCAAATAATAGAGAGATACCAGGGTCCAGCCTATATAAGGCCCTGTAGGCCAAGGTAAGAATTTTGGATTTTACTCTTATTGATGTAGAAAGCTATTTTAAGCAAAAGTTCTATGATTGTTGTCAATTAAAAAAAAAATCACTCTGATTTCTGTGGGGAAAATACACAGTATAGAGTGGAGAGAGACCAGTATGATGCCATTGCCATGTTCCAGGGAAGAGAAGATGGATGGCTTGGACTAGGGCAGTGGCAAATGGAGGTGATAAAAAGTGGTTGGATTCTGGTATATTTCTTGTCTTTCTTTCTTTCTTTCTTTCTTTCTTTCTTTTCTTTCTTTTCTTTCTTTTTTTTTTTTTACTTTTTTTGAGGTGTAGTCTCCCTATGTCACCCAGGCTGGAGTGCAAGGGCGTGATCTTGGCTCACTGCAACCTCCACCTCCTGGGTTCAAGGGATTCTCCTGCCTCAGCCTCCTGGGTAGCTGGGATTACAGGCACATGCCACCATGCCCGGCTAATTTTTGTATTTTTAGTAGAGATGGGGTTTCACCATGTTGGCCAGGCTGGTCTTGAGCTCCTGACCTCATGAACCGCCC
>CAUYLG010052887.1:0-52225 GCA_963573385.1 Cacajao melanocephalus
CAGCCAACTGGGGCAACAAAGTTGAAGTGGAAATACATTTTTCAAATATTTGGGAGAAATAGTCATTGAATTATTTTTCTTTTTTTTTCTTTCTTTTTTAATTGTACTTTAGGTTCTGGGGTACATGTGCAGATCATGCAGAGTTGTTGCATAGGTACATACATGGCTAGGTGGTTTGCTGCCTCCATCCCCCTGTCACCTATATCTGGCATTTCTCCCCATGTTATCTCTCTCGAACATCCCCACCCCCTGCCGTCCCTCCACTAGCCACCCCAACAGACCTCAGTGTGTGAAGCTCTCCTCCCTGTGTCCAGGTGTTTTCATTGTTCCCCACCGGCCTATGAGTGAGAACATGCAGTGTTTGATTTTCTGTTCTTGTGTCAGTTTGCTGAGAATGATGGTTTCTAGGTTCATCCATGTCCCTACAAAGGACACAAACTCATCATTTTTTATGGCTGCATAGTATTTCATGGTGTACATGTACCACATTTTCCTTGTCGAGTCTATCAACGATTGGCATTTGGGTGGGGTCCAGGTCTTTTGTATTCTAAACAGTGCCACAATGAACATACATGTGCATGTGTCTTTATAATAGAATGATTTATGATCCTTTGGGCATATACCCAGTAATAGGATTGCTGAGTCAAATGGAATTTCTATTTCTAGGTCCTTGAGGAATTGCCACACTGTCTTCCACAATGGCTGAACTAATTTACACTCCCACAAACAGTGTAAAAGTGTTCCTATTTCTCCACATCCTCTCCAGCATCTGTTGTCTCCAGATTTTTTAATGATTGTCACTCTAACTGGTGTGAGATGGTATCTCAATGTGGTTTTGATTTGCATTTCTGTAATGACCAGTAATGATGAGCATTTTTTCATATGTTTGTTGGCCTCATAAACATCTTCTTTTGAAAAGTGTATGTTTATATCCTTTGCTCACTTTTGAATGGTGTAGTTTGTTTTTTTTCTTGTAAATCTGTTTTAGTTTTTGTAGATTCTGGATATTAGCCCTCTGTCAGATAGGTGGATAGCAAAAATGTTTTCTCATTCTATTGGTTGCCAGTTCACTCTAGTGATTGTTTCTTTTGCTGTACAGAAGCTCTGGAGTTTAATTAGATCCCATTTGTCTATTTTGCTTTTGTTGCTTTTGGTGTGTTATTAATGAAGTCCTTGCCTAAGCATATGTACTGAATGGTTTTGCCTAGGTTTTCTTCTAGGGTTTTTATTGTGTTAGGTCTTATGTTTAAGTCTGTAATCCATCTGGAGTTAATTTTAGTGTAAGGTGTCAGGAAGGGGTCCAGTTTCTGCTTTCTGCACATGGCTAGCCAGTTCCCTCAACACCATTTATTAAATAGGAAATTATTTCCCCATTGCTTGTTTTTGTCAGGCTTGTCAAAGACCAGATGGTTGTAGACATGTGGTGTTACCTCCGAGGCCTCCATTCTGTTCCATTGTTCTATATCACTGTTTTGGTACCAGTACCATGCTGTTTTGATTACTATAGCCTTGTAGTATAGTTTGAAGTTAGGTAGCATGATGCCTCCAGCTTTGTTCTTTTTGCTTAGGATAGCCTTGGCTATGTGGGCTCTCTTTTGGTTCCATATGAAGTTTAAGGTGTTTTTTTCCAGTTCTGTGAAGAGGGTCATTGGTAGGTTCATGGGGATAGTGTTGAATCTATAAATTACCTTGAGCAGTATGGCCATTTTCACAATATTGATTCTTCCTAACCATGAGCACGGAATGTTTTTCCATCTGTTTGTGTCCTCCCTTATTTCCTTGAGCAGTGGTTTGTAGTTCTCCTTGAAGTGGTCCTTTACATCTTTTGTTAGTTGTATTCCTAGGTATTTTATTATCTTTGTAGCAGCTGTGAATGGGAGTTCACTCTTGATTTGGCTCTCTTTAAGTCTGTCATTGGTGTATAGGAAGGCTTGTGATTTCTGCACGTTGATTTTGTATCCTGAGACTTTGCTGAAGTTTCTTATCAGTTTAAGGAGATTTTGGGCTGAGATGATGGGGTCTTATAAACATACAATCATGTCATCTGCAGATAGAGGTAATTTGACTTCCTCCTTTCCTAACTGAATACACTTTATTTTTTTTTCTTGCCTGACTGCCCTGCTAGAACTTCCAGTACTATATTGAATAGGAGTGGTGAGAGAGGGCATCCTTGTCTAGTGCCAGATTTCAAAGGGAATGCTTCCAATTTTTGCCCATTCAGTACGGTATTGGCTGTGGTTTTGTTGTAAATACCTTTTATTGTTTTGCGATAAGTTCCACCGACACCTGGTTTATTGAGAGATTTTAGCATAAAGGGCTGTTGAATATTGTCGAAGGCCTTCTCTGCATCTATTGAGATAATCATGTGGTTTTTGTCTGGTTCTGTTTATGTGATGGATTATGTTTATAGATTTGCTTATGTTGAACCAGCCTTGCATCCCCAAGATGAAGCCTACTTGTTCGTGATGGATAAGGTTTTTGATGTGCTGTTGGATTCGGTTTCCCAGCATTTTATTGAAGATTTTTCAACTATGTTCATCATGGATATTGGCCTGAAGATTTCTTTCTTTCTTTTTTTTTTTTTTTTTTTTGAGTCTCTGCCAGGTTTTGGTATGTGGATGATGTTGGTCTCGAAAAATGATTTGGGAAGGATTTTCTCTTTTTGGATTGTTTGCAATAGTTTCTGAACGAGTGGTACCAGCTCCTCTTTGTACATCTGGTAGAATTTGGCTGTGAACCCATCTGGACGTGGACTTTTTCTGGTTGGTAGGCTATTAATTGTTAGCTCAACTTCAGCCCTTGTTATTGGTCTATTCAAGATTTCAACTTCTTCCTTGTTTAGCTTGGGAGGGTTCAAGTGTCCAGGAATTTATCCAGTTCTTTCAGGTTTTCTGGCTTATGTGCATAGAGTTGTTTGTAGTAATCTCTGCTGGTAGTTTGTATTTCAATGGAATTGGTGGTGATATCCCCTTTATCGTTTTTGTTGCATCTATTTGATTCTTCTCTCTTTTCTTTTTTATTAATCTGGCTAGCAGTCTGTCTATTTTGTTGTTCTTTTCAAAAAACCAGCTCCTGGATTTATTGATTTTTTGAAGGGATTTTTGTGTCTCTGTCTCCTTCAGTTCTGCTCTGATCTTAGTTATTTCTTGTCTTCTGCTAGTTTTGAGTTTCTTTATCTTGCACCTCTAGCTCTTTCAATTTTGATGATAGGGTGTCAATTTTTGATCTTTCCTCACTTCTCATGTGGGCATTTATTGCTATAAATTTCCCTCTAGACATTGCTTTAAATGTGTCCTAGAGATTCTGGTAAGTTATGTCTTCATTCTGAGTGGTTTGAAGAACATCTTTATTTCTGCCTTCTTTTCATTGTTTCATGGTTTCTTCCCATTTCATGGATTTATCTACCTGTGGTCTTGTAGGTTTTTGACTTTTGGATGGGGTCTGTGAGTGGACATCCTTTTTGTTGACATTGAAGCTATTTCTTTCTGTTTTTTTGGTTTTCCTTCTAACAGTCATGACCCTCTGCTGCAGGACTGCTGGAGGTCCACTCCAGACCCTACTTGCCTGGGAATCACCTTCAGTGGCTGCAGAACAGTAAGAGTTGCTGCCAGTTTCTTTTTCTGTTATCTTCATCCTGGAAGGTACTTGCCAGATGTCAGCTAGAGCTCTCCTTTATGAGGTGCTTCTTTGGATCTGCAGGGGTCGGGGAGCTCCCTTAGAAGACAGTCTGTCCCTTATCAGAGCTCAAGTGCTGTGCTGGGAGCTTTGTTGTTCCATTCAGAGCTGCTGGGCAGTTATGTTTAAGTCTGCTGCAGTGGAACTCATAACTGCCTCTTTTCCTAGATTGTCTGTCCTGGGAAGGTGAGGCTTTATTTATAAGTTCCTGATGTGCTGCTGCCTTTTCTTAGAGATGCCCTGCCCAGCAAGGAGGTCGTCTAGTCACAGTCTGCCAGCAGATGTATTGCTGAGCTGCCACAGGCACTGCCCACCTGCTGTGTAAACTTCCTTGTGGTTTTGTGTACAGAGGTACAGTTAGAACTGCCTTGGTAATGGCAGACTGCATCAGTAGTGGCAGACTGCCTTGGTAATGGTGGACTGCCTCTGTAGTGGTGGACTGCCTCAGTAATGGCGGATGCCATTTCCCCCACAGAGCTGGACCATCCCATGTCTGGCTGCGCTTACAGTGAAACTCTGAATCCAGAGCGTTTCAGATTGCTGGTCTTTGTGGGGGTGGAACCCACCAAGACAGATCACCTGGCTCCCTGCTTTCATCCCACTTTTTTTCAGTTGAATGTGTGGTTCTGTCTCCCAGGCATTCCAGGTGCCAGTTGAAACAGCTGCCCAGATTTATGTGAGTTTTAGTGCAGAAACCTGTGGCTCTGGCTTAAACAGCTGTGCTGGAAACTCGTAGCACTTTTTGGCCAAGGAATATCCTGGTCTGTGGGTCATAAAAACTGAGGGAGAAGCAGCAGTATCTGAACTGGAGTGCTGGAGTGGATGGAAAAGCCCCCAGCGACCTCTGTTGGGTAGGGACGGGGATCCTACAGGGATTGCACTTCCCGGTGAGGCAGTGCCCTACCCTGCCTCTGCTTGTTCTTCTTGGGCTACACCCAGTGTGTAAACAGTCCCATTAATATGCACCTGGTACCTCGTTTGTAAATGCAGTGATAACTCACCCTCTGAGTTGCTCTTACTGGGAGCTGCACTCCAGAGCTATTCCTATTTGGCCATCTTGGATCTCCTTGAATTATTTTTCAATTGTAACTATAAGAAAGTAAAATTAGTAAGGGCAATACAATGAAATGTCAAAATAATACTAGTTTTTTAGCATTAATTATATAAATTTATAAAAATTACATTTGTTGTGTTACAAAATAAAACTAATATTTGTGACCTTGAGCTAAAAATGAGAAATTATATATAAATGTATATATAAAAAATAAATAGGTAGCCCTATTCGTAATGCATGTATAACTAAAAGTGTAAGTGGAAACCTTATTATAGCAAATGTATTCTTAGGGGAGCTGATGATCATGTAGGTTTACCACTTCTGAAACTGTTTTCACAGGATTCTAATTCAAGATGGCTGAATAGAGATAACAGACACCTGCTCTCTTGGGAAAGAATAACCAAAATTATGAATAAGTAGTCAATCTGTAATAGAACATCTAAGAGAGTACACTGGAGGCCAACACAAGACTCATGTGAGACACCTGAGACACAGAAGGACAAAGAGGCAAGTGGCCAGGTTAGCTGAGATCCGCTGAGAGCCTGGAGGAGTGCAGTATTGGAGATACCCCAGTAACTCCACATGCCAGGGCCTCCCATTGACATTCTCTAGTGTCCATCTGGAGGGCTGTAATGGCACCATGCTCACTAGAACCAAAGGTGCTGTGGGGTATCCAATACTCTAGTCCACAAGGAAAACTACCCTGCAGAGAAAGGATGGTTCAGCACAAGAGAAGGCAGCCCCTGGAAGAAAGGAAATCAAAGTATACACTTTCCAGAGCCCAAGAGCATCCTGTCTGGGGCTATGAGAAGTGACCCCAACCCAGCAGTGAAACAAATTCTGTGCTTGGCTTTACAAACATAGAATAAAATTCCTTCCCATCAATGGAGCAGCCCCTGTGCTTGGGTGAATGCATAGAGAATGAGGACCCTCCTCTCTCTCTACACACCCATTCTTGCTGCCCCTGGAAGCTGTAGTGTGTGAACTAGAGAACTTCCTGTCTGAAGCTATGCGTGGTGACCGTGATCCCAATAGTGACGTGGCCTTCACGCCAGGGCTCCAGTGTGAATTGTCGAAGTCCCAACCCCACCTCTGTGTGTCACTTCAGAGTAGTTTCCACCGAGAGCAGCATGTTTGGGGCTATGAGTGGTGAAACCACACCACAGCCACCACCAACACCAGTGTGCACTGCTGGGAACACAGAGGTTTGTCCCACCACTGCTACTGCTGTCAACCACATCATGCCCCCTGCCAAAGGAACTGCTCACCTGCCTGGCTCACAGCTGCCACTACTAGTATTTGTGCATTCTACCTGGAGGCTCAAGAAGTAGCCTGTCAGGGACCACCAATACAGGTGTGAGCATACATTAACTCAGAAAACAAAGATAGGCATATTCAGCCCACTGTTGCCACAACAGGGTCCTGAAGATTGACTAACCTGGATTCCCAGTCCCCAGCAGAACTTCATCAAAACCTCCACTATTAACTGCACACTAACCTACAGAGGAAATCACACAAAGCGCTAACACTGTTTACAATTGAAGAAATACAGAGACTACACTACTGCACACACCCATAATCAAAACCAAAGTGCCCTACCCAACCAACACCACAAGTATATCTTAAGGAAAAAGTTCTCCCCTACAAAACCAAATTCAAAAATAGTAAGAAGTGACTATTACACCATATGTACAGATACCAATGTAGAAAAACTGGAAACATGAAAAAGCAAGGAAACATGACATCTCCAAAGGAGTACAATAACTCTCTAGCAATAGATCTTAATAAAAAAAGAAACTTTTATACCAGATAATGAATTTAAGATATTGATACTAATGAAACTCAGTGAGATATGACATAGTTCTGGAAAACAATACAAAGAATTCAGAAAATTAATTCAGGACATGAGTGAGAAATTGACAAAAAATAATTTAAAGAATAATCTAATAGAAATTCTAGAACTGAAGAATTAATTGAAGGAAATACAAAATTGACAATGGACAAGATCAGGAAAAAGATCTCAGAAATTGAAGGCTAGGCTTTGAAATAATCCTGAAAGACAAAAATAAAGAAAAAATAAAAAGAATGCATAAAGCCTTGTGACATTTGGCACAACATAAAGCAAACAAATATTCAATTATCATCATCCTTGAAGAGGAAGAGAAAAGGAAAGAATTAGAAAATTGAGTTAACAAAATAATAGATGAAAACGTTTCATGTCTATCCAGAGTTTTAGGCATCTAGGTAAAGGAGGCTCTGCCATCTCAAGGAGTTACAGGACAAAAAGTTCTACCCCATGGCTCATTATAGTAAGACAGTCTAAAATCAAGCATAGTGAATCCTAAAACCAGCAAGATAAAGTGTCTAGTCACACACACAGAAAAACCCATCCTATGAACGGGAGGTATTACCATAGAAAATTTATTTATTCTTTTTTTTTTTTAAAGTTCTGGGGTACATATGCAGGATGTGCAGTTCTGTTACATAAGTAAATGTGTGCCATGGTGGTTTGCTGCACCTATCAGCTCATCACCTAGGTATTAAGCCCAGCATGCATGAGCTATTTTTCCTAATGTTCTCCCTCGCCCTACCCCACCCCTTGACAAGCCCCAGGGAGTGTTGTTCTCTTCCCTGTGCCCATGTGTTCTCATTTTTTCAGCTCCCACTTACAAGGGAGAACATGCGGTCTTTGGTTTTCTGTTCCTGCGTTATCTTGCTGAGGATAATGACTTCCAGCTCCATCCATGTCTGTGTAAATGACATGATCTCATTCCTTTTTATGGCTGCATAGTATTCCATGGTGTATATGTACCACATTTTCTTACCCAGTCTATCATTGATGGGCATTTGTGTTGATTCTATGTCTTTGCTATTGTGAATAGTGTTGCAATGAACATATGCATGCATTTGTCTTTGTAATAGATTGATTTATATTCCTTTGGGTATATACCCGGTAAAGGGATTGCTTGGGCAAGTGGTATTTCTGAGTCTATATCTTTGAGGAATCATTACACTGCCTTCGACAATGGTTGAACTTGTTTACATTTTAACCAACAGTGCAAGAGTGTTCCTATTTCTCCGCAACTTTGCCAGTGTCTGTTGTTTCTTGACTTTTTCAATAATTGCCATTCTGACTGGTGTGAGATGGTATCTTATCGTGGTTTTGATTTGCATTTCTCTAAGTATCAATGATGTTGAGCTTTTTTTGTATGTTTGTCGGCCATATGAATGTTTTCTTTTGAGAACTGTCTTTTCATGTCCTTTGCCCACTTTTTAATGGGTTTGCTATTTTTTTTTTGTAAATTTGTTTAAATTCTTTATAGATTCTGGATGTTAGACCTTTGTCAGATGGATGGACTGCAAAATTTTTATGCAACTCTGTAGGTTGTTTGTTCACGCTGACCTTTGTTTCTCTTGCTGTGCAGAAGCTCTTTATTTAATTAGATCCCATTTGTAAAGTTTTGTTTTTGTTGCAGTGGCTTTGGTGACTTCGTAATAAAATCTTTGCCTGCGCCTACATTATAAAGGGTATCACCTAGATTCTTTTTCCAAGGTTTTTTATAGTTTTGGATTTTATATTTAGTCTTTAATTCACTGAGTTAATTTTTGTATATGGTGTAAGAAAGCGGTCCAGTTTCAATTTTCTGCATATGGCTAGCCAGTTCGCCCATCAACATTTATTAAATAGAAAATCTTTTCTCCGTTGCTTTTGTCCAGTTTGCTGAAGAAAAAATGGTTGTAGGTGTGAAGTCTTATTTCTGAGTTCTCTATTCTGTTTCATTGGTCTGTGTGTCTGTTTTTGTACCAGTATCATGATGTTTTGGTTACTGTAGCCTTTTAGTATAGTTTAAGGTCTGGTACTGCAATGCCTGCAGCTTTGTTCTTTTTGCTTAGGATTGTCTTTGCTATACAAGCTCATTTATGGTTTTATATGAATTTTAAAATTGTTTTTTCTAATTCTGTGAAGAATGTCAATGGTAATTTAGTGGGAATAACATTGAATCTATAAATTACTTTCGGCATTACAGCCATTTTCATTATATTGATTCTTCCTATCAATTAGCATGGAATTTTCTTCCATTTGTTTGTGTCCTCTCTGATTTCCTTGAGCAGTGGTTTGTAGTTCTCCTTGAAGAGGTCCCTCACTTCCCTTGTTAGCTGTATTCCTAGATATTCTTTTTGTAGCAATTGGGAATGAGAGTTCATTCATGATTTGGCTCTCTGGTTGGCTGTTGATGGTGTATAAGAATCCTTGTGACTTTTGTACATTGATTTTGTTTCCTGAGACTCTGCTGAAGTTGCTTCTCAGCTTAAGAACCTTTTGGGCTGAGACGATGGGATTTTCTAGATATAGGATCATGTCATCTGCAAACAAAGGCAATTTGACTTCCTCTTTTCTTATTTGAAGACCCCGTATTTTTTTCTGTTGCCTGATTGCCCTGGTCAGAACTTTCAATACTATATTGAATAGGAATTTTGCAGGAGGGCATCCTTGTCTTGTGCCAGTTTTCAAGGAGAGTGCTTCCAGCTTTTGCCAATTCAGTATGATTTAAATTATGAATTTGTCATAAATGGCTGGTATTATTTTCACGTATGTTCCTTCAGCATCTAGTTTATTGAGAATTTCTAACATGAAGGGATGTTGAATTTTATCAAAGAAACCTGCATCTATTAAGATAATCATGTGGGTTTTGTCATTAGATCTGTTATGTGTTGAATTACGTTTACTGATTTGCTTATGTTGAACCAGCCTTTCATCCTGGGGATGAAGCCAACTTGATCGGGGTGGATAAGCCTTTTGGTGTGCTGCTGTGTTTGGTTTGCCAGTATTTTATTGAGAATTTTTGCATCAATATTCAACAGGGATATATTGGCTTGAAGTTTTTCTGTTCTTGTTGTTGAATCTCTGCCAGGTTTTGGTATCAGTATGATGCTGGCCTCATAGAATGAGTTAGGGAGGTGCCCCTCCTTTTCAGTTGTTTGGAATAGTTTCAGAAAAGGGGATATTAGCTCCTCTTTGTACTTCTGGTAGAATTCAGCCTTAAATCCATCCGGTCCTGAGTTTCTGTTTTTGTTTTTGTTTTTGTTTTCTTGGTAGGCTATTTATTACAGCCTCAATTTCAGAACTTGTTATTGGTCTATTCAGGGATTCAACTTCTTCCTGGTTCCATCTTTGGAGGGTGTATGTGTCCAGGAATTTATCAATTCTTTCTAGATTTTCTAGTTTATTTGCATAAAGGTGTTTATAATATTCTCTGATGATTTGTATATCTGTAGGGTCAGTGATGACATACCCTTTATCAGTTTTTACTGTGTCTTTTTGATTCTTTATTCTTTTTTTCTTTTTTAGACCAGCTAATTGTCTACATATTTTATTAATTTTTTCCCAAAAAGAGCTCCTGGATTCATTGATTTTTTGAAAAGCTTTCTGTGTTTCTATCTCCTTCAGTTCCACTCTGAGCTTGGTTATTTCTTGTCCTCTGCTAGCTTTGGGATTTGTTTGTTTTCATTTCTCTAGTTCCTTTAGTTGTGATGTCTCAGAGGTTTTGTTTGTTCCTTTTCATTCTTTTTTTCTCTAATCTTGTCTGCCCACCTTATTTCAGCCAGATAGTCTTCAAACTCTGATATCCTTTATTCTACTTGGTCTGTTCAGCTATTGATACTTGTGTTTGCATCGTGAACTTCTCATGTTGTGTTTTTCAGATCCATCAGGTTATTTAGGTTCCTCTCTAAACCCATTATTCTGGTTAACAGCTCCTATAATGTGTTATCACGGTTCGTTAACTTCTTCACAATGAGTTAAAAGATACTCCTTTAGCTCAATGAAGTTCATAAATACCTATGTTCTGAAGCCTACTTCTGTCAGTTATCAATTTCAGCCTCAGTCCAGTTCTGTGCTCTTGCTGGAGCCATGCTGTGATCATTTGGAGGAGAAGCAGCACTCCGGCTTTTTGAGTTTTCAGCATTTTTGCATTGATTCTTTCTCATTTACACGGGTTTATCTACCTTTGATTTTTGAGGCTGCTGATCTTGGGATGAGGTTTTTGTGGGATCCTTTTCATTTATATTGTTGTTGTTGCTTTCTGTTTGTTTTGCTTTTAGCAGTCAGACACCTCTTCCATAGTACTGCTGTGGTTTGTTGGGGGTCCACTCCAGACCCTATTTGCCTGGGTCCCTCCCACCCCTGGAAGTATCACCAGCGGAGTCTGCAGAACAGCAATGCTGGAAGCCTGCTCCTTTCTCTGGGAATTCTGATGCAGAGGGGCACCGATGTGATGCTATCTGGAACACTCCTGTGTGAAGCGTCTGGGGACTCCTGTTGGGAAGTCTCACCCAGACAAGTGGACGGAGATCAGAGATCTGCTTAAATAAGCAGTCTGGCTGCCTTTTGGCAGAGTGGGTCTGCTGTCCTGGGGAGAGTCCCCCTCATCTAGGCTTTCCTGTCTCTCCAGAGTCAGCCGGAAGAAAAGACTAAAACTGTTGATACACAATATCACAGCTGCCCCTCCTCCTAGTGGCTCTTCTCAGCTATATCAGAGTTCTGTCCATAAACCCCTGGCTGGGGATGCTGAAATTACCACAGGGAGGCCCCACCCAGTGAGGAGGAGTGGATCAGGGTCCCAATTAAGAAATAGTCTGGCCAAAAAATGCTCCAGATGCTGTGCTGTGGGGAATTGCTCCTGGTCCAGACTACCCAGTCTTATTGGCACCGGCAGCAGGGGAAAATGGCCAGCTGGAGGCACAATAATGGTGGTCTTCCCTTACCCTGTCCCAAACTCAGTCTTCATAAGCAGTCTTCAGCCTGCTGTGCTAGCCAGCATGGATTCTAAGACACTGGATTTTAGCTTGAGGGGTTCTGTGGGAATGGGGTCCACTGGACGAGGGCACTTGACCCCTTGGCTTCAGCCCTTCCCATGGGAGTGGACAGATCTCTTGTCTCACCGGAATTCCCAGAGCCGGGGTGTGCAGAAACTCCTGTGTCTCAGTGTCTGCTTGAGCAGCCTCCCACCTGAGCAGCTACAGTGACTCTGCACTGCTCTGTGCTTGGGACCCAAGGCCCTAGTGGCTTGGGCTCACAAGGAGACCTTCTGATCCATGGGTTTCAAGGATTCATGGGAAAAGCATGCTTTTCAGGGAGGAGTAACACAATCCCTTATCGCCTTCCTTGGTTTGAGGAGGGAGCTCTTTTTGCTCAGTGCAGATCCCAGGTGGGATTTCACTCCACCTTGCTTTTCCTTGCTCTCCGTGGGTCATGCCAACTGCCTAATCAGTCCCAATGAGACAACTTTGGTACCTCAGTTGAAGATGCAGAATCCACTCACTGTTTTCATCCTTTTTGGTGGGAGCCACAGAGCAGAGCTGTTTCTGTTTGGCCATCTTGGCTGCTACCCCTATTTATTTTTAAATGTTTTCTTTTTCTTTTTTTGTGGGACCACAGTAAGTATATGTTTACGTGATATATGAGATAAACTGAGACAGACATATAATGTATAATAATCACATCAGAGTAAATGGGGTATCCATCACCTCAAGCAATTATCCTTTGTAATACAAACAATCCCATTATACTATTTTAGTTATTTTTAAATATACAATAAATTATTTTGAAAATAGGCACCCTGTTGTGCTATCAAATACTGGGTCTTACTCATTATTTCTCATTTTTTACCTGCTAAAAATCCTGACTTCTTCACTACCCCACTACCTTTGCCAGCCTCTGTTAAGCATCATTCTGCTATCTCCATGAGTTCAATTCTTTCATTTTTAGCTTTCACAAATGAGTGACACCATGTTACGTTTGTCTTTCTGTGCCTGGAATATTTCACTTAACATAATGACCTCCAGTTCCATCTATGTTATTGCAAATGACAGGATCTCATTCATTTTTTATAGCTGATTAGAATTCCATTGTGTCTATGTGCCACATTTCTTTATCCATTCATCTGTTGTTGGACACTTAGGATGTTTTCAAATATTTGCAATTGTGATAGTGTGGCAATGAACACCAGAAGTATGAATATCCCTTGGATACATTGATTTCTTTTCTTTGAGCTATATACCTAGAGGTGGGATTACTAGATTATGTGGTAGCTCTATTTTTAGTTCTTTGGGGGAATTTTGAAACTGTTTTCTGTAGTGGTTATATTAACTTACATTGTCCCCAAAAGTGTAAGAAGGTTCTCTTTCTCCATCTCGTCACCATTATTTGTTATAGTCTATCTTTTGGATATAAGCCATTTTAAATGTGGTGAGGTAATATCTCATTGTAGCTTGGATTGGCATTTTGTAAATAATCAGTGATGTTGAGTTCTATTTCATATGCCTGTTTGACATGTGTACATCTTTTTTTGAGAAATGACTACTTAAAATTTTTGCCAATTTTTAAATCAGATTATTATTATTTTTTCCTGTAGAGTTGTTTGAATTTCTTATATATTCCGGTTATTATTCTTTATCAGATGGGTACTTTGCAAATATTTTCTCCAATTCCATGGGTTTTTTCCTACACTTTGTTGATTGTTTCCTTTGTGGTATAGAAGGTTTCCAACATGATGTGATCCCATTTGTGCATTTTTGCTTCAATTGCCTGTGCTTATGAGGTATTACTCAATAAATCTTTTCCCAGTTCCGTGTACTACAGTTTCCCTAAGGTTTTCTTGTAGTAGTTTCATAGCTTGAGGTCTTCGATTTAAGCCTCTTATAAATTTTAATATGATTTTGTATATATCAAGAGATAGGGGTCTAGTTTTATACTCTCCATATGGATATCCAATTTTCAAAGCATCATTTATCGAAGAGACTATCCTTTCCCCAATGTGTCTTCTTGGCACTTTTGTCAAAAATGAGTTCACTGTAAGTGTATAAATTTATTTCTGGATTCTCTAATCTGTTCCATTGTTCTATGTGTCTGTTTTTATGCCAGTATAATGCTGTTTTGGTCACTACAGCTCTGTAGTATAATTTGAAGTCAGATAATGTATTTTAAATAATCGGATAATATCTTATGAAATAGAAAAATATGTTGCATGTTCCCCAAGTACACTGGCTTTGAACCCAGCATAGCACTAAGACTTGCCTAGGAGTTGCAGTCCTTGTGGCAGAGACTCCTTTCCATGTTTATTTAAAACTCCAGAGCACTTTTTCCCCCAGTGACAAGGCTTGATTAAACTCATATTATGACCACTGGGATGAGGAATTCCACTCTGGATAGGGTTCATCTCAATGTTCTCTCTGTATTCATCAGCTGAGTTCTGCCCAGTGTCAGCAGCACTGAGTTCCAATGATAATACCCACAATTGCTTCACTCTCCCTCAGTAAAGCACAGAGATTCTTTCTTAATACCATGCATCCCCTGTCATCATATGAGGGGGTGGTGTTGGCAATTCCAAACTATCTTTCCTACCCTGTTCAGTGCCTCTTTCAGTAATAAGAAGTTAAAGCCAGGTACTGCAATTACTCAATGAATTTTTGGTTCTTATGTAGGTGTTTTTGGTGTAGATAGTTGTTAAATTTAGTGTTTCTGTGATGAAAATGCTTGATGAAGGCTTCTATTCTCCCATGTTGTGCTGCCTTTCAGAAGAAAATTTATAGGCCAGAAGAGAATGTGATGATATATTCAAATTGCTGTAATAAAAAACAGTCTGCCACCCAAGAATAGTGTCCTTCGAATTATCCACCATAAATGAAGAAGAATTATTCTCTCCCATGCAAGCAATTGACAAGGGAATTTATTACGTTAAACCAGCCCTACAAGAAATGCTCAAGGAGCTCCCTAACCTGGATGTGAAAGGATGACATTTACCATCACGAGAACACACAAAAGTATAAAAGCAGTAACATAAAAGAGGAAAATAAAGGACTCACTTTGTATCACTACAAAAATCCAGGTGACCCCAATGACAATCTTGTTACAGCTTCTTGAAAATACTGAGGTAAAGAGAATGCTTCCTAACTCATTCTATGTGTCCAGAATCACTCTGATACCAAAACCAGACAAGGAAGTCACAAAAAAGGAAAACTACAGGTCTTTGTATTTCTTGAACATGAACACAAAAATACTCACAAAATGCTACTGAACCAAATCCAACAGGACAATGAAAAGACAATACACTACAATCAAGGGGTGTTTATTTCAGGGAACCAAAGATGTTTCAACATACACAAATCAATAAGCATGATACATCACATCAACAGAATGAAGGAGAAAAGACATAGTACATTCTCAATAGTGTAGAAAAAAGGATTTGATATAATTCGACATCACTTCATGATAAAAACCCTCAACAAACTAGGCACAGAAGTATCAGATTTGACAATAATAAAGGCCATATTTGAAAAACACACAGCTAACATTATTCTGAATGGGGAAAAGTTGAAAGCCTTTTCTCTAAGAACTGGAACAAGATATGGATGCCCAATATTACCACTCTTATTCAACACAGTCCTGAAAGTCCTAGTCAGAACTATCAAGCGAGATAAAGAAATAAAAAAGCATTAAAACAAAAAAATGAGAAATTCAAATAGTTTATCTTTGCTGATGCTATTATTATTATTATTGAGGCAGAGTCTCACTGTGTCACCCAGGCTGGAGTGCAGTGGCACTATCTCAGTTCACTGCAACTTCCACCTCCCGGGTTCAAGGCATTCTCCTCCTGCCTCAGTCTTTCAAGTAGCTTGGATTACAGGTGTCTGCCACCATGCCTGGCAAATTTTTGTATTTTTAGTAGAGACAGGGTTTCTCCACGTTGGCCAGGCTAGTCTCAAACTCCTGCTTCCAATCTCAAAGTGCTGGGATTACAGTCATGAGTCACCATACCCCACCCTCAATAATCTTGTACCTAGAAAAATCTAAAGACTTTACCAAAACCTCATGGATTTGATAAATGAATTCAGTAAATTATAGGATATGAAATCAATGTACAAAAATTGCTAGCATATCTATAAACCAATGATGATCTAGCTGAAAAATAAATCAAGAAGACAATCCCATTTATAATAGCAACAAAAAACAAAATACCTAGGTCCAAATTTAACCAAGGAAGTGAAAAATCTCTACAAGGAAAACTACAAAACACTGAAGAAATAAATTGAAGAAGACACAAACAAATAAAGATTATCTTATTTTCATGGATCAGAAGAATTAACACCATTATAATGACCATACTGCCCAATGAAATCTTCAGATTTAATTTAATCACTATGAAAAATACCAATGCCATTCTTCACATAATTAGACAAAAAATTCTAAAATGTATACGGAACAAATAAGAGCCTGAATAGCCAAAGCAATCTTGAGCAGAAAGAAGAAAGCTGAAAGCATCACACTACCTGACTTCAGACTATTCTACAAGGCTATAGTAACCAAAACAACATGGTATTGGTAGGAAAATAGACACATAGACCAATGGAATAAAATAGAAAACCCAAAAATAAATCCAACTGATATTTTTACAAAGCCAACAATAACTTACATTAGGGAAATAATACCCTCTTTAACAATTGATGCTGGGAAAATCAGATAGCCACATGTGGAAGAATGAAACTGGACTCTTATTTCTCACCATAAAAAAACATACTCTGAATGGATTACAGACTTAAATATAATACCTGAAACTACTGAAATGCTACAAAAAGGAAAAAACAGGAAAAACTTTCCTAAACAAAGAGTTTGTCACAAAGTCTCCAAAGCATATGTAACAAAAAGCAAAAATAGTAAAAGTGGGATATAATTAAACTAGAAAGTAAATGATATAATTAACAGTGAAGGAACAACCACCTTGTTGAACAGGACAAAGTATTTGCAAACTAATTATCTGATAAGGGACTAATATCCAGAAGATAGGAATATCCATATGATAGGAAACTAACCCGGTAATCCTGTTAAAAACTGGGCAAATAACACGAATACACAACAAATGTATGAAAAAAGGTTCAACATCCCTAATCATCAGAGAAATGAAAATTTAAAGCATAATGAGATGCCCTCTTACCTAAGTAATAATGGTTATCATTACATAGACACACACACAAAAACAGATGGTGGCGAGGATGCAGAGAAAATGAAATTCTTGTACACTGTTGGTTGCAATGTAAACTAGTACAGCACCATAGAAAACAGTATAGAAATTTTTCAAAAAACTAAAACTAGAACTACCATTTGCTCTAACAGTCTTTACTGGATATCTACCCAGAAAAGAAATCGGTATATCAAAGGGATACCTGAACTAGCATGTTTATCGCAGCACTCTTCATGGGAGCAAATATACAGAATCAACTTAAGTGCCTATCAACAGATGAACTGACAAAGTGAATGTGGTATATATACACAATGAAATAACATTCAACCATAAAGAGAATAAAATTATGTCATTTACAACAACATGAATGAAACTTGAAGTTATTATCTTAAGTGAAATAAGCCTGGCACAGCATGAAGACCTTGCATATTCTCACTCATATCTGGTAGATAAAATATTTGATTACGTGACATAGAGAGCAGAGACATAGGCAACATAGACTGAGAAGGCTGATGGAAGGGAGGAACAACAGATGTGTGTAATAAGGTATGGGCATGCAGTAAAATAGCAGGAATAAATTCAATGCCTGATAGCAGAGTATGGTTACCACACTTAACAAAAGTATATTGTATTCAGGTTGTGGACACCTTAAATATTCTTTCTTTATCTGTATGCTTTATATACATGTAACAAAATTTCACATGTAACCCATAAATATGTACAAATTAAACAAATATTTCACAGTCCATAATAGGAGATGTACCTTATACACATGGTTGAATGCCAAATGACCAAATACTAAAATCAGTATTTGAAGTTGAGTATAAGCATTATTGAATGATTTTTTAAATACAAAAATAGACCAGGTATAGTGGCTCACACCTGTAATTCCAGCACTTTGGGAGGCCAAAGTGGGAGGATCACTTGAGTCCAAGAGCTTGAGGCCAGTCTGGGTAACATAGACAGAACCATCTCTACAAAAAATTTAAAAATTAGCTGGGCATGATGGTGCATGCCTATACAGCTATCTGGGCAGCTGAGGTGGGAAGATCACTTGAGCCTAGGGAAGACGAGGTCACAGTGAGCCATGATTGTGCTACCACTGCACTCCAGCCTGGGTGAGAGAGTGAGATCTTGTCTCAGAAGAAATAATAAATAAATAAATAAATAAATAAATTACAAGAACAAAATAATTTTATGTTTTAAAGTACAAAGTATTACAGTTTTATTACTAATAGCCCAGAATTCTGTTACAATATGGTATTCTTTAATTATTTTCTTAATACAAACTCAAAGTATATAGATAAAATGTGTTCATAATTTCTTAGTCATTAAAAGCTTTCACAATGTTTATTCTACAATCAAAGGCAATTACATAACTATTATCTTTCATTGACATTTTATTCTCTAAATATTTCTTACTATACTGTCAATTGTGTCAAAGGCAGCAACTGTGTTCCAGGTTTATCTTCTGCCCCTGTTTCAAAGTACAGTAGAGATCTTGTTAGAAGAAACCATTTTGCGAGGTTTTTTGCACTTTATCTCTGTCTCTCTCACCGTTTATCTCTCCCCTCCTGTCCCAAGGGTGATACTATTTGGTGCTTTATATATTTTCACATGGGTAATTAAACCAGCCAAACTTAAATAAAAGGACTAAAACCCCAAATCTTTTAAAATTATTACACATAAACACACACACACACACACACACACACACACACACAGAAAATAAATGATTAGTCATGCAATTCCTCTTATAACAAAATCACTAACCTGCAGAAAGGAAACTCTTTGCTAAGTAAAGCATTAAAGCACTGTGTTTGATGAGTAAAAATGATGAAATGTTAACATTGGTGAGAGAATCCCATTTTGACTTGACTGGAGGAAATTTTGCTTAGACTAACAACTTACTATAATCTAATTTATTCTAAACTGTAGTTATATTATCTTAAAATATTAACAGGGGATGGCAACTGATGTTATTTATCAGTAATATTTCTAAGAAGCAGTCTCAATATACAGGTTGGCCAATATCCAAAAAATTTTCCCTTTGGAAAAGTAAGTAAAGAAGAGTTGAAGTTAAGTGATGAAAACACATTTTAGAAAAAAAAACACATACTTTAAATGAAAGACATAAAATTCCTTTTAAATTTGACCTAGAAAGAGTGCTCCAAATGTAAAACTTGAAATAAAAATGAACAAAAATTTATACCTAGTTATATGATGAGTAAATTTCATTTGCTTTCTACTGAGAGAAGAAAGGAGTCTATATAATCAAAATGCCTGCTTTGGAGATGTTAGAAAAATCTTTCCAGAAAATTCTATATAAGACTGATATGATTTAGCTCTGTGTTCCCGCATTAATCACATGTTGAATTGTAATCCTCATTGTTGGAGGTGAGGTCAGGTAGGAGGTGAGTTGATCATGGGGGGGATTTCCCCCCTGCTCTTCTTATAATAGTGAGTGAGTTCTCACAAAATCTGGTCTGTAGCACTTGCCCCTCCACGCTCTCTCCCTCCTGCCAGCCATGTGAAGATGTGCTCACTTCTTTTTATTTTCTGCTATGACTGTAAGTTTCCTGAGGCCTCCCCAGCCATGCCTCCTTACAGCCTGTGGAACTGTAAGCCAATTAAACTTCTTTTCTTCAAAATTACACAGTTGTAGGTAGTTCTTTATAGTGGTGTGAATATGGACTAATACAAAGACTAAATTTTATTGGGGGAAAATTAAAAAGTGGATTCCTAATTGGTAGTTAGAGGACAAGACTGCTCTATTTTAATGGGAATTTAGCCTTTTAATTATATATAGTCCCAGCCTCAGCTTGTAGCATTTATTAAATCATTCAAGACATCAAGAACTGCTCACATAATAAATTTTAAAAAACCAGAAAGAATTTTAAAAGTGTAATTTTTAATCTGTGCTTGTGAGATCTAGTTCTCCAATTCTCCATTTACAGAATTCTATTCTATAAATTCTTTGTGGATGCACCATCAGAGTGGCTGATAAAAATTTTAAAAAGTGTATTGATTGTTGTCACCAGAACAGTATTAAGAGTACTATAATGCCAACATAAAATTGCTTTGAACTGACTTGTCTTTAAATTTCAGTTAAAGAATTTTTCTAACAATATTTATAAATCAACAAATTTTAGTTTTCACTTTTCTTGTTTTCTTTCTTTTCCTCTCCCTCTCACTTTCTTTTATCACTACCTTCCTTCCCCTTTTTCCTGTCAAATATATTACTCTACCAAATTGTTTCTATTAGCCACATAAAACAATATTTAAAAGAATGGGATATAGACAAGATGGCCAACTAGACACTTCCAGGAGGAGCATCTGCCACCAAGGGACCTGGATATTGGGATGACTAGCACACTCCCTAAAGATCTTCAGAGGAAAGATACTGAGAGTGAGTGGGTGGAGGAAAGTCACAGATGTTGGACTGGAGGGGGAGGAAGCTGGGAACCCTGCATGGGGTTACTGCACACCAGGATTCATTCCTGGCCCCCAAAGACTTCTGGGGAAGGGATAAATTGAGCAAGCAAGTGGCAACCTGCTCTCACTGTGGTCCTCTAGAGTCTTGGAATCAGGATACCCCACAGCTCCCACAGACACTAGAGATGGCAGGGAGAGCTGCTTAGAGAAGTAGTAGGGGCAGAACTCCAGCCAGTGTGGAGTCCAGATGGTTTGGTATGGGAGCATCTGCAGTGGATCATGGCCAGGAATGCACATCCTACAAGGCTCACCTTGCTTCTCTAGGATATTTCAGCCCTAGATAACTCTCTGACCTGAACAATGCAGGTTGTCTTGCCCATTAGACAGGGCCAATTGGACCTGAGCTCCCCTCAGTCGACTGGCCTCTCCTGGGGCCCTAGCCTGGCTGCACCTGCTTGCAGTGCAGCCTCAGATGCCCAGGTAAGGTGCATCCTCGGGACACACATTATAGCTCCTGCACTGGCATATTGACCAGTGGAGAGCTCCAGCAGAGTGGCACCCATGGATGCATATCAGCCCACCCACACATTTGCCCCATGGCAGCTTCCCCCATGGCACTTTACCTGCATGCACTCACCCATAGTCAACCTCAAAATTGCTTTGCCAGCATGTACGCATGCAGGTAGACATTTCCTCCCCTTCCCCCCAGCATGTGGGTGTGTGTGCACCCCACCATACCACTGTTGCTGGCATGAATGCACCTTTCCCCTGCCATCACCATACCATCATTGCTGTCAGAGATTTTAGAGTCAAAGAGACTCACAGACCCTCACAAACCAGAGTTTTGCTTCTACGCTGACACTGACACTGGCACAAAACTGCATGGTGACCAGCAGAGCTGTCTCACTCAATGTGTGGCCTCTGCTACCCATATGAATGGGTGCACAGAGGGTGCCAGTCCTGCACCCACAAGTGTCCCACCACTGCGCCAATGGAGCATCCAACACAAAACTGTGCAAGGAGACCAGTGAACCTGCCCCTGCCTTGAGCAGCAACTGCTGGCTGCCTGAATGTACATACAAAGAGCAGGCAAAGTCCCTCACCTACCAGCACCCTGCTCCTGTGCCAACACCACTGCTGGTACAAATGCATGCACTGATGCTGGTGGGCCTCCATTTTCTGCACTGTGCTGCCATTGTTGCCACTGCAAACACTCACATGAAGGCTGGCACTCCTGAAACCACCAAAATCCCACTGTAGCCAATAAGTGTGGCACTCTGTTGCCCTGCTGCTGCTGGAATGTACAAATGAAGACAACTCCTGCTGCCACCACTCTATGAAGCACTTTGGCTGGAACCACCCATTGGAGTATCGTAAACAACAATCCAGGAACACTTCAGACCCTCCATTGGAGCAGTTCTTAACCTCAAGGGGCCAGAGAACAAAGTCCAGGACCCAGTATAAGACTCATAGAGTTAAAGCTGGCAGTACAGGGGTACCGAGCGAAGACTTGGCCCCTCAAAATCTTCCAGAAACTAATCTAGTCAACTGACCCCACGTTATACCATAATCGTACCCACAAGTATATCAAATAGGATAAAAGGAAAAAAGATCCCATCAGGAACAACAGTTTATTTCAAAGATTACAGCAAGATCAACCCACAAAGATGGAAAAGAACCAGCACAAGAACCCTCTGGCAACTCAAAAATCCCGTGTCTTCTTCATCACACTAGTTAGGCAACAATGGTTCTTTACCAGGCTGAGATGGCTGAAATGACAGAAGTAGAATTCATAATATGGACAGGAATAATGACCATTGATATCATCCATAGGAGAAAGTCAAAATGCAATCCAAGAAATCTAAGGATCACAATAAAATGACACAGTAGCTAATAGACAAAATGATCATTATGAGACAGTACCAAGCTGATCTGTTAGAGCTGAAAAACACACTACAAGAATATCGTAGGGCAATCGCAAGTATTAACAGAAAAATTTACCAAGTTGAAGAAAGAATCTCAGAGCATGCAGATTGGCTGTATAAAATAATTCAGTCATAGGAAAATAAGAAAAAATAATAAAGAAGAATGAACAAGTCCTATGAGAAATATGAGATTATATGTAAGAAGACCCAATCTACACTCCATTGGCATGCCTGAAACAGGGAAGAGAAACCAAGCAACTTGCAAAACATATTTTAGAATATTTTTCATGAAAAATTTCCTAACTTTACTAGTGAGGCCAACATTCAAATGCAAGAAATGCAGAGAACCTCTGTGAAATATTACACAGGAAAACCATCCCCAAGACACATAGTCATAAAATTCTCCAAGAATGAAATGAATGAATGTTAAAGACAGCTAGAGAGAAGAGGCAGGTCACCTACAAAGGAAATCCCATCAAGCTAACAGCAGAACTGTCCACAGAAATGCTGCAAGTCGTGAAAGATTGTCAGTTTATGTTCAACACCCTTAAAGAAAAGAATTTTAAACCAAGAATTTCATATCTGTCCAAACTAAGCTCATCAATGAAGGAGAAATAAAGTCCTTTCAGATAAGCAAATGCTAAGAGAATTTTTTAAGAGCAGTTCTGTCTTAAAGGAGGTCTGGAAGAGAGTGCTAAATATGGAAAGGAAAGACTGTTACCAGTCACCACAAAAACACTGTTAAGTACATAGACCAGTGCCACTATAAAGCAACCACACAAACAAGTCTGCAAAATAACCAGCTAAGAACTGGATTACAGGATCAAATCCACACCTGTCAATACAAACCTTGAATGTTAGCAGGCTAAATATTTGAACTAAAAGACACAGAGTGGCAAGTTGGATAAAGAAGCAAAACTCAATGGTATGCTGTCTTCGACAGACCCATTTCACATGCAATGACACTCATAGGTTCAAAATAAAGGGATGTATAAAAATCTGCCAAGCAAATGGAAAACAGAAAACAGCAGATGCTGCTATTCTAATTTCATACAAAACAGACTTTAACAAAGATTAAAAAAAAAAGGTGGGCATTGCATATTGGTAAAGGGCTCATTTAAACAAGAAGACCTAGCTATCCTGTGTTTATGTGCCCAACGCAAGAGCACCCAGATTTATAAAGCAAGTTTGTAGAGATCTACAAAGAGATTGAGGTAACCACACAATGACAGTGGGAGACTTTAACATGCCACTGACAATATTAGACAGCTTATCAGGGCAGAAAACTGATAAAGATATTTGGAAACTTAACTCAATGCTTGACCAAATAGACCTAATAGAAATCTACAGAATATACATGATTTTTATCTGCATATGGCACATACTCTAAAATCAACCACACAATTGTGAATACAACAATCCTCAGAAAATTAAAAAAATGAAATCATACCAACCACACTCTCAGACCACAGCACAATAAAAATATAAATAAATAGTAAGAAAGTCACTCAGAATGATCCAATTCAATGAAAATTAAATAATCTGCTCCTGAATGACTTCTGGGTAAACAATGAAATTAGGGCAGAAATCAATAAATTCTTTCAAACTAGTATTAAAAAAAATCAACATACTAGAATCCCTGGAACAAGGCTAAAGCAACATTAAGTAGGAAGTTTATTGCACTAAACACCCACATCGAAAAGTTAGAATGATATCAAATTAACAAACTAATATTACAACTAGAGGAACTAGATAAACAAGAGCAAACCAACCCCAAAGCTAGGAGAATACAAAAAATAACCAAAAGCAGAGCTGAACTGAAGGAAATTGAGAAGTGAAAAATCACACAAAAGATCAATTTATCCAGGAGCTGGTTATTTGAAAGAATAAATAAGATAAATGGACAGTTAGCTAGACTAACAAAAAAAGAGAAAATATTCAAATAAACACAATCAGTAATGACAAGGGGAATGTTACCACTGATACCATAGAAATAAAACAAAACCCTAAGAGACACTTATGGATACCTTTATGCACAAAAACTAGAAAACCTAGAAGAAATGCATACATTCTTGGAAACATACAACCTCCAAAGATTGAACCACAAAGAGACTGAATCCTTGAACAGACCAATAATGAGTTTTGAAATTGAATCAATGATAAGAAGTCTACCAACCAGAAAAAGCTAAGGACAAGGTGGATTCACAGCCAAATTCTACCAGATGTGTAAAGAAGAAATCTTACCATTCCTACCGAAACTATTCCAAAAAGTTGAGGAAGAAGGTCTCCTCCCTAACCTATTTTATGAGACCAGCATCACCAAAACCTGACAAAGATGCAAAAACAACAGAAAAGAAGAATTCAAGCCAATATTCTTGATGAACATAGATGAAAACATTCTTAACAAAATACTACCAAACCAAATACAGCACCACATCAAAAAGCGAATCCATCATAATCGAGTAGGCTTTATCCTTGAGATACAAGGTTGGCTTGACATAGGCCAATCAATAAATGTGATTCAGCACATAAACAGAACTAAAAGAAACACATAATCATTTCAATAGCTGAAGAAAAAGCTTTCAATAAAATTCAACATTGCTTCATGTTAAAAACCTTCAGCAAACTAGACACTGAAGGAAAAAAACTTCAAAATAGTAAGAGCCATGTATGCAAAACCCACAGCCAGCATCATACGGAATGAGCACAAGCTGGAAACATTCTGCTTGATATCAAGAACCAGAGAAGGATGCCCACTTTATCCACTCCTATTTCACACAGTACTGGAAGTCCATGCCGGTGTAATCAGGCAACAGAAAGGAATAAAAGACATCCGAATAGGGAAAGAAGTCAAGCACAATCCCATTCACAATAGCCACAAAAAGAATAAAATACCTAGGAATACAGCTAACCAAGGAGGTAAAAGACCTCTGCTGTGAGAATTACAAAACATTGCTCAAAGGAAATGAAGATGACACAAACAAATGGGAAAACATTCCCTTCTCATTGACAGAAAAAAATCAATATTGTCAAAATGGCCATACTGCCCAAAGCAGTTTACATGTTCAATGCTATTCCTATTAAACTACCAATGGCATTCTTCCCAGAACTGCAAAAACTATTTTAAAATTCATATGAAACGCAAGGCAATCCTAAGTAAAAACAAAAAAAAAAATTGGAGGCATCTCATTACCCAACTTCAAACTATACTACAAGGATACAGTAATCAAAACAGCATATTACTGCTACAAAAACAGACACATAGACAAATGGAACAGAATAAAGAGCCCAAAAATAATGCTTCACACTTAAAACGTCTGATCTTTGACAAAATTGACCAAAACAAGCAATGGGGAAAGGACTCCTGATTCAGTAAATGATGCTGAGATGACTGATCAGCCATATGTAGAAGATGAAAACTGGACCCCTTCCTTACATAATATACAAAAATTAACTCAAAATAGATTAAATACATAAATCTAAAACAAAAAACTCTAAAAACCCTGAAAGATAACCTAGGAAATATTGTATTTGACATAGGACCTGGCAAAGACTTTATGACAAAGATGCCAAAAGCAATTGCATCAAAAACACAAATGGACAGATAGAACCTAATGACACTAAAGAGCTTTGGTACAACAAAAGAAAGTATCAGCAGATTAAACAGATAGAACCTGAGAAAATATTTGCAAACTGTGCATCCAACAATGGACCAATGTCCAGAATCTATAAGGAACTTAAACAAATTACAAGCAAAAAACAAAGAACCCCATCAAAAAGTGGGCAAAAGACATGAACAGACACCTTTCAAACAAAGGCACAATGTCAACTACACACATATGAAAAAATGGTCAGTATCACTCATCATTAGAGAAATGCAAATCAAAACTACAATGATATATAATCTTATACCAGTGACAATGGCTATTACTAAAGAGTAAAAAATAATAGATGCTGACAAAGTTGCAGAGAAGAAAACACTTATGCACTTCTAGTGGGAGTGTAAATTAGTTCAGCCTTTGTGGAAAGCAAAGTTTGGTGATTCCTCAAAGAATGTGAAACCAAACTGACCCAACAATCCCATTATTGGGTATATTCCCAAATGAACGTAAATCGTTCTACCATTATGACATATGCATGCATATGTTTGTTGCAGGACTATTTACAATAGCAAAGACATGGGATCAACCTCAATGCCCATCAACAGTAGATTGGATAAAGAAAATGTGATACATATACACCATGGAATACTATGGAGCTATAAAAAAGAATGAGATCATTTTCTTTGCACAAACATGGATGGAGCTTGAGGCCATTATCCTAAGCAAACTAACAAAGGAAGAGAAAACCACATAATGCATGTTCTCTCTTATAAGTGGGACCTAAATATTGAGTACATATGGATAACAAGAAGGGAACAACAGACACTCGGGCCTACTTGAGGGTGGGGGTTGGGAGGAGGGTGAGGATAAGAAAACTGCCTATCAGGTATTATACTTATTACCTGAGTGATAAAAGAATCTGTACACCAAAACCCACAAAATGCAATTTACCTAGATAACAAAACTTCACATGTAACCCTGAACCTACAATAAAAGTTAGAAAAAAAAAGAAATACATGTTCACTTTTCTTGAAACAATGCACTAGTCATCTAAACATAGATAGTTTAAGTTATAAAATATAGTTTTCATCTCATACCAAATTTATCTGTGAAAATTATTTTTCTTAAAAATAAATGTGTAGCAAAAAATGTGTATACTTCTCAATATAATCTTTAAAATAATACTTTAAAAAGTCTCAAATACTATGTGTATAGTGAATTACTGCAGATAGACACAAACATTGCTAAAATCAAGTCATTTTATTGTACTGATTGTTTTAAAAATGACATTTGCTGTAATGAAAGAAATCAAAAAGTTGTCACAATAATTATGACAGAAACAATTAAAGCAACAACTGTTTTCCAAAAATTGATTTAATTGGAAACTGAATTTGAGAACCTGTGAAAGGACGGAAGTAGAGAATAGAAAGTTTCTCTGATTATAATAGGTGGCATAGAACCCATACGGAATTTTTAAAAATGCCTGAATAATTTATATGTAACCTTTGTTCTGACAGCATTCCCACTTTTTCATTATATTTTTAGACGTCTAGTCTAGGGGGATACAATCTGATGATATTTAGTATCAAGCCTAGAGAAAAAAAAATTTAATAATATTGACTAAAAAATAAAAATTGGAATTGATTCACGGCACTTAAGGAGCATTTTCCGAGAATAAATTTTACATTTGTTACTGAAACGAAGAACACACACTTTGGTTATACAGAAGCCACACACTCCAAAAGTACTCCTGGCTAGCCTTTGAGCTTCTTCTGATTTAAGTACTTAAGGTCCATTTTCCTAAGAATATTCTATCTTTAAATGAAATAATATGGCAAAAGACAGCCAAGTGAAGTTTTTAAAATAGTACGCAATTTTAACATTCTGACAATAGTGACTAAGTAAAATGTAGGAAAGAAGATTATTTATGTATTTAATATATGTACATATAGTAAATTTATACATGTAAACTCCTATTTTTAAATTATACAGAAATATTTTTCATATATTTTACAAGAAAGTTGCTAAGGAACCATCACAGTGTAGATGAAGCACTTACGTATTCTTTTTTAATTAATTAATATATTTGCATATTTATTTTGAGAAGGAATTTTGTTCTTGTCTCTTAGGCTGGAGTGCAGTGGCATGATCTTGGCTCACTGTAATCTCTGCCTCCTGGGTTCAAGTGACTCTCCTGCCTCAGCTTCCCGAGTAGCCGGGATTACAGGCGCCTGCCACCATGCCTGGCTAATTTTTTAGTAGTGACGGAGTTTCACCATGTCTGCCAGGCTGCTTTCCAACTCCTGACCTCAGGTGATCCTACAGCCTCAGCCTTCCAAAGTCCGGGGATTACAGGCCTGAGCCACCACGCGCGGTCAGCACCTGTGTATTCTTATCTTAAATGTTAGTGACATTGTTATATATAGAATAGGTATATATGGCACAAGTAGAAAGCTAGTATGTATACTATAAGCACTTTAAGGAAGTATTGTAACACATTAACAATGAGAAATGACAGATACATTTTTCTTATCTTTTTTTTTTTTTGAAGACAGTCTCACAGTTGCCCAGGCTGGAGTGCAATGGCAGGATATCGGCTCACTGCAACATCCACATCCGGAGTTCAAGTGATTATCCTCGCTGAGCCTCTCTGGTAACTGGGATTACAGGTGCCCACTACCACACCCGGCTAATTTTTGTATTTTTAGTAGAGACGTGGTTTCACCATGTTGGCCAGGCTGGTCTCCAACTCCTTACCTCAAGCAATCCGCCCATCTCGGCCTCCCAAAGTGCTGGATTACAGGCATGAGCGTGTGCCCGGCCTTCTTAGCATTTTAAACAGACTGATAGTGAAGCTTATGAAAATGTCATCTCTATAACATCTATAAAAATCCGTAATAATAGCTCATGAACTCTGTTTAGCAGGGTAATAGCAGTTTCAATTACTTGCCTTTTAAATGTTGAATGTCAAATCTGAACAGTGAAACTGTCAAACTGTCAAAAATATATATCATAGGCATTTTTTATCATGTTAAAAAGTATGCAAATGTCACACAGCATTCCTCTTCGTAGAGCTAATGCTGATTCTTTTTCCTTTGTATAATAAGGTTTTTCAGAGTGAAAGTTGCAGAAATGAATGCTGTGTTTAAATGCAATTTTTCTGGGATTGGTGAAAGGAAGAATCTCCAAGCTGTTGGTGGATTCATTTATTGATTTTGTATTCTTTTCCGAAAGCATATGAAGAAGTTAGGAACCATTTACTCTGTTGTATTGTGAGAGGAAAATTAAGATTAGGAAAATTATTCAGCCTCCAAACAAATGTCTCAATGCAGCACCCAATACGTCCTAGAATGAACATATCTGATGCCTCAGATAATAATTATGGGAAGAAAAATGATATGAACATCTAGCTTATTTTAGGCTTGACCAAAGTTCTGTTAGGCCCTAGGAACTTGAGCTGAGGTCATTTTCACTACCAATGGGACTATCTCAATTTTTGTATTTCTAAGTGAAAAATAAAGAGATTTCAGTGTTTTTAATAACATTAGAAGGCACGGAAATGGAGAGAGATAAGACGGAGTTGGGATTCCTTTGGCTTTCTCTATACTAGTTTTGTATTCAAGTCACGTTATTGTCATTAAAATTTTTAGCAATTAATGCACAGCCTATAACCTCTGCTTCTCTGGAGGCTGAGGCTGGAAGATCACTTGAGCCTAGGAGTTCTAGACCAGCCTGGGCAACATAGTGAGAATGAACTCTCTAACTCCAGGTCAATTACCACTTTGATCCAAACTACTTTTGTAAATAACATGTGATAAGTCATAAAAATTCGCTCAGTATTACAGTCTTTCCTGAATAAAACCACCGGAGAATGTTGAGAATGAATACTCCATTGCCAACGGAGTCAACAATAGGTTTTATTCATCAGTAAACTGATTCCTATCATGATTGCAGCAAGTGAGCTAGGTTTGGAAATTTGTAAATGAACATTTGTAGACTGTTAATGTTTATGTTGATTGTTAGTGTTTATGTTATAAGAACTATGCTGAAGGCCAAAGGCATAACTTCAGTCCTGGTCCTTAAGCTCCCAATCAAAGGACTTTTAATACACTTTCTGAAAAGCGCTGGTTCTTCACTTCTGTGTCTCCTAGTTTGTCTCTTGTCCTGCTTGCCCGGGAAGTTATGTTATAATACTCAATGTGTGACAATCTTTTTACTACAGCTCTTATTATAATTGTAATTATGCAAGCTGAGATTTATGAACAGTGATTGGTACAGTGTTCAGAATGAATAGATGAATTTAAAAATGCATTTTTTAAAAGTCATAAATAAAAGTTCTACAGTTGTGAAGTTAAAAAAAATCAATCTATATAGTAATATACATTTTTTCATGTTGTGAAGGAAAGTCCTTCAGCATATATAGCTTTTTTAATTAAAATTTTGACTAAATTTAAAAACATATCTGTTATAGAAATTTCCCATTGTTACAGTGTCACAAGAGTTTTCTGTGGAACATTTTTGTTTGCAATCCTAGATCAGACCCTTATTTAAAAAATATCCCAACACCATTTATTAAATAGGGAATCCTTTCCCCATTGCTTGTTTTTGTCAGGTTTGTCAAAGATCAGATTGTTGTAGATGTGGCATTATTTCTGAGGCCTCTGTTCTGTTCCATTGGTCTGTATATCTGTTTTGGTACCAGTACCGTGCTGTTTTGGTAACTGTAGCTTTTTAGGTATAGTTTGAAGTCAGGTAGCGTGATGCCTCCAGCTTTGCTCTTTTTGCTTAGGATTGTCTTGGCTATATGGGCTCTTTTTTGGTTCCATATAAAATTTAAATTAGTTTTTCCTAATTCTGTGAAGAAATTCAATGGTAGCTTGATGGGGATAGCATCATTCTCAGCAAACTAACACAGGAACAGAAAACCAAACACTGCATGTTCTCACTCATAAGTGGGAGTTGAACAATGAGAACACATGGACACAGGGAGGGGAACATCACACATGGGAGCCTGTTAGGGGTGGGGGTCAAGGGGAGGGATAGCGTTATGAGAAATAACTAATGTAAATGATGGGTTGATGGGTGCAGCAAACAACTGTGGTGTGTGTATCCCTATGTAACAAACCTGCACGTTCTGCACATGTATCCCAGAACTTAAAATATAATAAAAATAAAAATATCAGTGGGGTGGAAATTGTCGAGGTATTGAGATATTCATTTTCAAATTTTTTTTTGATTTTCTGGAATCCTTACCCATCTTTTTTTTGTTGTTGTTATTTACCTGACCATGTTTAGAGAAATAAGTAGACAAAATATATATGCACTTGTTTTATTTAGCCCCAATTAATCTTTCTAAAATTGAAGATATATTTTTCCTTTTCATTCATTCCCGTGAAATAAAAGATCAATTAAAACACACAAGAATGTCAGAGATTATTTAAATAACAAATATAGATGTGTTGAGTTTCTTCTCTCAGGACAGTTTCCTGTTCAAGTAACTGACCTTACACACAGAACCTCAGAGGAGAAGCAACTAGATGTGTATCAAAGGACCTTAATTTACAAATGTAAGGTAAATAACTCACCATATAGTTCACTCTGTTTAGGGAATAACTAGAATGATTAATACGATTATTAATAGTGTCTTATTATGTGAAACTTGTTTCATTACTGGGAGAGTACTCAAATGCTATATTTATGAGCAAAAAAGTGAAAATATTTCATTGTTTTAAATACAATTATTTATTTAAGCAATTATTAAGCAAATAAAGCAAATTGTTAAGCACAGGAGCCTTCATGACAATGCTGATTCTTCTGGCTTGGGAAGATTTGCAGCATAATCAGAGACCCTATGTTTTATATAATCAACTTCCCTTGTGTACTCTGGACAGCCTCAAAATTATGCAATGATCACATCTCTCAAACTGTATTTTCTTAAATCAGGCACAGAAACGCACTTTGCTGAGAAAGTAAGAGGGTCTTGTGCAAAAGCCTTTTCTTTTGTAAAGCTGTACAACCAAGTTTAGGGTTTGACCAAACAATACAGAATATAGCTATTTCAACAGATATTTTACAGCTTGCTAATCTATCAAAACTCTCCCTCCTTCCGCAGCCCTCACCTCCACTCCATACACAAAGTTAACTCTTCTTGAGAAAACATCTAGTCATTCTCTCTCAGGAGCACACTTGAAATATAAATGACCAAAAAAAAATTGTCTATTTATGAAAGCACTAGAGATGTGTACCTCTCAAAGAGAATGTTAAGAGATTTAGATTTCATACTGAAATATCAGCCTTTTGCCCTTTTTCTATCTTGGAATTAGGAACAATTTCTCACTTTATTTTGGTGATCATTTTTCATTTGCTCATAATGACCCCAATATGACACTACTTCCTCCTTTTAGCTCTATGCTCAATAATTGCAAATTTTAAAACTTGTCTTATTTTTCTATTTTTACAATTCTTTGGTCAGATATGTGCATCTTCTCTGAACTGTTTTCATATTCTCTTTTACTTACAACGTCTTAGAGATTGCTTGCTTATCTCTCCATAGTTTGCCTAGGGATAAATAAAATTGAGGGGCAGCTAATATGGACTATTTTTTTAATGTATAAAATTATTATTTTTTTATTGTGTAAAAACAGTCAATGTGAGATCAACTCTCTTAACAAAATTTCAGCTGCACAATACAGTGTTTTAAACTAGAAGCATAATGTTTTACAGCATATCTCTAGAATGTATTCATTTTGCATAACTGAAACTATATAAATGTTGACCAGCAACTGACTATTTCCGCTCACTCCTTCAGCCCCTGATAAACACCGTTCTACACTCTGTCTCTATGAATCTATTTAACATATGTTATGTAAGTAGAATCATGCAGTACTTGTCCTTCTGTGGCTGGTTTATTTCAGTTAGCCCAATGCCCTCCAGGTTTATCCATGTTGTTCGATATAACAGGATTTTCTTCCTCTTTAAGGATGAATAGTATTTTATTGTTTATTTATATGACATTCTTTTAATCCACTCATCTATGAGTGGCCGTTTGATTTGGGTTGTTTCCACATATTTGTCATTGTAAATAGTGTTGCAATGAACACAGGAGTTCTAATGTCTTCACGGGCTTCTAATTTAAATTCTTTTGAATATGTACTCAAAAGTGAGATTGCTGGCCAAGTGCGGTGGCTCACGCCTGTAATCCCAGCACTTTGGGTGGCTGAGGTGGGTGGGTCACCTGAGGTCAGGAGTTTGAGACCAGCCTGGTCAACATGGCAAAAACCCATCTCTACTAAAAATACAAAAATTAGCCAGGCATGGTGGTGCAGGCCTGTAATCCCAGCTACTTGGGAGGCTGAGGCAGGAGACTCACTTGAATCTGGGAGGCAAAGGTTGCAGTGAGCAGAGATCGTACCATTGCACTCCAGCTTGGGTGACAAGAGTGAAACACTGTCTCCAAAAAAAAAAAAAAACAAAAAACAAGAACAAGAAGTGGAATTGCTGGATCATAAAGTAGTTTCATTTTTAATTATTGAGGAATGTTCATACTGTTTTCCTAGCAACTTGCACCATTTTACACTCCCACCAACAGTATACAGGAATTCCAATTTCTTCACATCTTGACCAACACTTATTATCTTTTGTATTTCTTTTAAGTAATATTCATTCTAACAGCTGTGAGGTGATATCTCATTTTGGTTTTGATTTACATTTCACTGATAATTAGTGATGTTGATGACCTTTTCATATACTCATTGGCCATTTCTATGTCTTTTGTTGAGAAATGTCTATTCACATCGCTTTTCTGCTATTGAGTTATAGGAGTTCCTTATATATTTTCAATACTAGATCTTTATCAGATACATGGTATGCAAATATTATCTCCTATACTGCTGTCTTTTCTTCTGTTGATTGTTTCCTTTGCTGTGCAGAAGCTTTTTAGTTGGATGTGGTTCCACTACTTGATTTTTGGTTTTTGCGTGTGCTTTTTGTGGTTTCTTTTATTATTTTATTTATCAGATGTGTACCACAAATCTGTATGCTAGGAGTTGTTTCAGTTGCTGGGGATACACTAGAGAACAAAACAGACACAATCATGAAGTTTATAATATTCTGGGACTTTACAGGTATTGATGGTTTTAATATTTTTTCATTAAAAAGGTGAAGTTGGCGATTCCATTTTGCTTCGTTACCCGTATGACCTAGTCGCCACTCCCTATCTTGTATCTGTGATGGTAGTTAACTGGAGGAAGAGAAAGATACCACCACTAAGGTTGGTTGAAAATAGTGGGTGGTTGAAAATAGACTGGTAGTAGTTGGAAGCTAGGATTATGGAGTGTCTGAGGGTCAGATTCCTTCACATTTGACAGTCACTGGCAATCCTTTTTCATTACTAAACTTAAACATTAGTGTGGTTTCTGAAATTATTGCCAACACAGTCAGAGAGGAAAACATGCTTTTTCCAAAGGGGAAAAATATGCATTACAGACACTCTTTGTACAGGATCTTAATACTGCTTCCTATAACGATTGCTCCAAGCTACTTGGAGACACCATACTGAGTATCTCAATGAAAACTAGCATAAGGCACCATGTATTTTTTTTAAAAACTTAGTTTTGCCAATATTTTTAAAATTTGTTTGTAAAATAGAAGAACCAAGAATAAAAACTGATGCTTTAGCATAGGCTTTTCAGAGTCGAAGAAGCTGCAAATGCAGTCAGCAAACATTTGATTTTAAAGCTTTGCTTTTTTATTAAAGGGAAATATGTATTCCAATACGTGAACAGAAATACGACTGAAACATATGTAGAAACCTAGCTTCCTCATTCATTTTCTCTGATATAGAGAAAGAAGCAGGGGTGGATATATATATATATATATATATATATATATATATATATAATACAGTGGAATGGGACAGATTTGAGAAGAGGAGAATGTGAAAATTCTATCTGTGAATCATTCATTTAATCAATTAATTACTGAAGCAATATTTATTTAAAATTAAGCATAGCATTTTACCTAACTGAAGTACTCATTGTAGAAGAAAACTAGATGGATCATCAAGTGTAAAGAATAAGAAATTGGAATGATTGAGGGGACACAAACACTTGTAAAGTGGAAGAAAAGATAAGGTCATTTCATTTAGTCATAAATGCTTTCAATAAAATTAAACAAGATAAGGGATTACTTTAAATAAAAAAGGTGTTTAGGGAGAAAAGGCTACAATCCAGTGAGAGAGTGAGTCATGCAAGTACCTGAAGGAGGCTCAGTGCAGTTGACGTGGTAAAGACTGGCAAATAACATAAAAGTAAAAGCCATTTAATTGAGATACTGTCCATATCTAGTCAACTATAGGCCTTGGTTTTTGTTGCAATCATTTAGAAAGGAATAATTCTTTGAAATAAGAAAAGAAGAATCATAACGTGCAGCATGGTTGTCAGATTCAGAGCCCAAGCCTCAAAGCATACCAGATTGCCCTTGAAGTAGATACCACAGAGATATGGAATTCACACCCAACATCCACAATTCTGGTCTTTTCTACTGATGTCTTTAATCTTTCTCTGCTTTCTCTATTGTCAAGAGCCTTGGTTCTAGTACCTAGGTTCTGAAAATTCTAGCATCTTTTTAAGTTGAAATCCTGTTTATTGAAACCTCTTTTCTTTTTTTTTTCTTGAGACAGGGTCTTGCCCTGTCACCCAGGCTGGAACGCAGTGACACAATCACAGTTCACTGCAGCCTTTACCTCAAGCAATACTCCCTTCTCACCTTCCCAAGTAGCTGGGACACCAGGCATGCACCACCATGCCCAGTTAATTTATATATACATATAAACATATATTGGTTTTTTTTTTTTTTTTTTTTTTTTTTTTTTGTAGAGATGGGGGCTATGTTGCCCAGGCTGGTCTTGAACTCCTGGACTCTGGTGATCCTCGCACTCCATTCTTCCTAGGTGCTGGGATTACAGGTGTGAGCCACCACTCCCAGCCTTAAAACCACTTTTATTAATACTAATGCTAATAATAATAACACCAGCAGCCTCTATCATTTATTAGGTGCTTATTATATGTCAAGCACTGTACTAGGCACATTTACCCATATTATTTCATTTAACTTTTACAACCTTCATGGAAAAGTAAGTATCATCTCAATTTTATAGATGAGAAAGGTGAGACTCTGAAAGATAAGGTGATTTACCCCAAATCTAAATAGCTAGTAAGTGGCAGTATCCAAGTCTTCCTAACTCCAAAACCTGTGTTCCTTCTTTATCACTCTTACTTCTGTTTTCAGCTCAGTTCTCAGTTGGAGACAAGGAATTATGAAGATATTTGAGCAATGATGCAAGAGGCAATCAAACAACTCTGAAAAGGTGATAAAGTAGGTGTATTGGTTTGAAACCCCAGGACTGGTGACGCATGATAGCAGCAGAGCACCACAGTTCCTCCCACGGGACAAAATGTGACTCAGACCTAGCATTTCCAAAAGCCAAATCCAGTCATAGAAGGCAGCCCAGATAGGCTCATTCTTTCATCTAACAACGCACTAGGGAAGCCTGGCATCATCAACAAGGAGGATTGACTAGGAGCCCTAAGAATAATAAGCAGCCAAAAAAAGTGCTTTCTTTTCTTGCAGGACTGAGAATTTCCTTCCCCTACTGAGAGATACTGAGAGGACAGAGGAAGAAGACCTTGCCAAAACAAATGGTGTGGCCGAGAAAGTCTCTGTTTCACCTTCTCAGAGACCCAAAGGAAATCATGAGACATGGGTAAGGAGATCCAACAAGGGTCCTGGCCCAAAAATTTTTCTCCATCCCCCTTAGGTAAGGCAGACCTTTTCAAAACAAATACCAAGCCAGAGAACCCTCCTCCCCACCACAGGCCTCACACTCTCTTCACCTGCTGGGATACAAAGTGTCAAGCAGGTACCATTGACAGGAAGAGCCCAGCCACGGTGGATGGTCAGTCTCAGAAAGTTTTTTTGTCCTCATGGGCCTGAAAACACCCACCTACACCCAGAGACACAGGGAAAGCCGGAAGACCTTGTTAGGAATTTTTGGAAACCAGTAATATTATTAAGGAAACCTCTTCGTCGCAGGGAACCTGGGACTCACTTTTCCCACTGAAACACACTGCCCAAGGAAAATCCCTTCTGCAACTTGTAGCCGTTGCTGTCATGGACAAGTAGGAGATAAGTGTCACATAAACTAAGAAAAACAAAATAACACAACAGAGGCTCTGAAAATATGCTGTCATGGAAACCATACTACAGAAAAGTAGACCAGAATCTGCATCCTGAATATAAACAGAATGAAGACCTGATGAAATTAAATACATAAATAGACCCAGAGTCTACTGGCATAATACAAGAAATATTCATGATACAATTGAAAATCACTGGTCATACTAAGAATATAGAAAATTACAACTTGAACGAGTAGAGACAATCAACTGATGTGAACACCGAGACAAATCAGATGTAGTTAATTGCTGAATTATCTGATAAGGATTTCAAAGCACATATAACAATATTTCAGCAGGGCATTACAAAGTCTCCTGAAACAAATGGAAAATAGAAAATTTTTGAAATGAAATAAAAGTTATTTACAAAATCAAAATTATAGGAAGATATATTAACAGAAAAAAAAGCTTGGATGAGCTGTAAGCCAAAGAAGTCACTGAACTTGAGGAAAGATCAACAGTATTCACCTATTGTGAAGAAGAGAGAAAACAGATTTTTTTTTAAAGAGCCTCAGTATCCTATGGGACAATAACAAAATACATAAAGATTTGCATCTTTGCAGCCCCACAAGAGAGAAGGGTTAAAAGACTATACAGAGAAATAATGCTTTAAAGCATCCCAAACTTGGTGCAAAACAATTCAGAGATTCAATAATATGAATGTACCCTAATTAGATAAACTCAGAGAAGTCCACATATCATAATTAAATTTCTGAAAACTAAAGACAAAATTAAATATGGAAAGCAGATAGAGAAAAATAATGTATTGCTAATAGGAGAATACCAATCTCCTAATGATGGTGAAGTTCTCCTCATAAATTATGAAGCCAAATTGTAAAGTGTCATAAGATCTTTTTTTTGGTGTCATCATTTTTGGAAGAACCGAAGAAGGTGCTCTTGGTTCTGCACAGCCAGCTGCAATCCACTGAGGAACATGCATCTGAGCTACCACTGTGCCTGGCCATTTACAGGAATGCTTCACCTGTATGGTCATCAACCCATTTGACCAGTTCTTTGAGGATGAACTGGACCCATTCAAGGTGCTGAAGGCAGCTGAGAACTAGAAAAAAGTAGCCAATGTGGGTGTCATTGGGGGTCCTGGGGCCAAGAGCACAGCTCAGGCCATGGCCCAGACCAACTCCAATTCCACAGACAAAAAGCTGTGTAGAGTCTCAGAAAGACAGCAAGAATTCACTTCCCTCAAAAGGTGGCATGGTTGACAAGGGGATACAGAGTGCCCATGGAAGTTAAGAAAGAAGGAATAAGATGAATTGGAGGAATACCAATCAACAACTTCCGGGTGAAAGGAAAATAATTGAGATAAGACAGGAAAGGCAACCACCTCATGAAGGAAGATTTGAAAAGGGTGAAGGAGGAAATTTTTGACAAACCTATCATTGACCAACCTATTCAAGGCTGTGGTGGCCTTGGAAGAAGTAGAGGGGCTGCCAAAGTGAAATGAGCCAAGGATATGGATTTGATTTTCATGACAAATGTGAATTTGATAGGCATGGTGGAAGACATAGATCTGACCTGAAGCACAAGGACAAACTTGGAGGTAGTGGATCTTACAACTGCAGAACTGTAAAAGATAAATTAACTGACTTGGATTAATCAAATATGACTAAGGAAACACCTGAAGGTGAAGAACATCCAGTGGCAGACACTGAAAATGGGGAGAAGAAAGTTTAAGAGATAAAAGAAGAGAGACCAAAAGAGATGACTTAGGATGAGTGGAAAGCTATTCAAAATAAGGACAGGTCAAAAGTAGAATTTAGTATCCAAAAACCAAACAAATGTACTGATTAATGGGCACTGGAAGAAGAGATGTGCTCTTCATAAATCAAAGAGTGAAGAGGTTCATGCTGAAGATTTGATTAGGGACCATTGTTTTTGGAAGCCAGCAAATAATATAGTGTCTCAGCGGGAGATCAATTTTGGAGACCTTGGCCCTTGAGGATGTGGTGGGAGGGGAATATAAGGTGAATGTGTGGTGGACCTTGGAACCATAGCAGCATGATTGACAAGTCAAGTGCTTCTGTTCCTGATATGGATGACCCAGAGGCAGTCCCAGCTCTGGCTTAACTGAATGCAATAAGACAACCATGGTTCTTGGTGGAATTTCCTCTTCAATGCCTTTGCATACTTCAGGATCCCAAACAATAAAGAAATCATGTTTTAAAATGGCTGTCATTCACATAATTAAAATCTAAAGACAGAATTGTGTTTGTTTTAAAAATTAACTTCTCTCATTACATAAAATTAACAAATACGGTAGTCAGTTTTGTATTTAGAAATGTATTGATAGCTGAGATTTTTTTTTAACGAAAGAAAAAGAGAGAAAAGAAGAAGGAAAGAGTAAAAGAAAGAAAAAAAGAGAATGTAAGAGAGAAAGAAAGAGGAAGAGAAAGAGGGAGAGAGAACGGAATTCTTGTTCTATTGCCCAGCCTAGAATGCAGTCTAAAAATGGGTATTAAAAACGTCTTTTATGCCAATAATTGTGCTTAACAATGGAGCATTTCACAGGTTTAAATAAAATATTGGTTGGCTGAGATGTTTTTATAAATATCAGAGATTATGCATTCTTCATAAATACTTTTGTATTGCTGCTTGAAAATATGCATTTTCAAGCTTGAAATATAGGTGTGAAATGTGTGTACCAGTTTAAAGCTTTCATTTCATTTATGTTTTTTTAAAATTTAAAAATTTTTCTGGGTACATAGTAGGTGTCCATATTTATGGGGTACATGAGCTATTTTGATACAGGCATGCAACATGAAATATTCACATCAGAGTATATGGGATATCCATCACCTCAAACATTTATCCTCGGTATTACAAACAAACCAATTATGCTCTTTTAGTTATTTTAAAATGTAGAATTAAATTATTTTTACTATAGTCACCCTGTTGTGCTATCTAATACTAGGCATTATTCATTCTTTTATTTTTTGTACCCATTAACCATCACCACCTCCCCACACCACCAACCCCTACTAACCTTCCCAGTCCCTGGTAATAAACCTTCTACTGTCGGTCTCCATGATTTCAATTGTTTTGATCTTTATATCACACAAATAAGTGAGAACATGAGATGTTTGTCTTTCTGTGCCTGGCTTATTTCATTTAGCATAATGATCTCCAGTTCCATAGATGCTGTTGCATAGGACAAGATCTCTTTGTTATGGCCGAAAAGTACTCCATTGTGTATATGTACCACATTTTCTTTATCCACTCATCTATTGATAGACACATAGGCGGCTTCCAAATCTTAGCTATTGTAAACAGTGCTGCAGCAAATATAGGAGTGCAGATATCTGTTTAATAAACTGATTTACTTTCTTTTGGGTATATACCCAGCAGTGGGATTGCTGGATCATATGATAGCTTTGTTGTACCTGACTGAGTCAAGGAATGTGCCACACTCTGAGATTGAATTATGAGTCCTTTACTATGCCGGTGAACAAGAGGTGGCTAATGCCCAAAATTCTCTTGGCCCCTAAGAAAAAGTTAGGTGGTCTTTTATACCCTAGTTTTAAAAGGGAAGGGGAACCTAGCTGAAGCAAATTTTTCACAAAAGCAGAGTAAGCAAAAAGTTAAAAGATAAACTAGTACATGAGAAATAAAACAGTGCCAGGTGCAAAGGGTAAAGCTGTCATGAAAGACATACAACTTATAGATAATGGGTGCTTGACAGCACCTGCATTCCCAGGCTCTGCTGGTACCACTTAACTTGGCCTCTTGTCAACAAACGCATTCCTGGAGGTGCCCAGTGTCAGCCTGCCCCAGCTACATACTATAGTTACATACTTAATGGTGGGAAAATAACTAAAATGAAGAAGCTAAGATGGAGTCTGTCCAGCTCAACAAGCTAACACAAAGCCTGAACAGCTTTTAGTCTGAGAAAGAGAGAGTTAGTTTTAGCTGGCAAAAGCAGATTATCACAGCTTCATATTTAGCTTTTTGAGTGACCTCCAAACTGTTCTCCATTGTGGTTGTACTGATTCACATTCCAACCAAAACTGTACAAGGGTTTCCATTTCTCCACATCCTTGCCAGAATTTTTTATTCTGGATCTTTTGGATATAAGCCATTGTAACTGGGGTGAGGTGATGTCTCCTTGTAGTTTTGATTTGTATTTATCTGATGATCAGTGATGTTGAGCACCCTTTGCCATATGTATGTCTTTTGTTGAGACATTTCTGTTCAGATCTTTTGGCCATTTTTCAATTGAATTATTAGACTTTTTTCCTATAGAGTTTTTTAAGCTCCTCATATATTCTGCTTATTAATCCATTGTCAGATGGGTAGTTTGCAAATATTTTCTTCCATTCTGTGGATTGTCTCTTCAAGTTGTTGGTTGTTGTTTTTGTTTTTGCTTCTGTGTGGAAAGCTTTTTAACTTGATGTGATCCCATTTGTCCATTTGGGCTTTGGTTACCTGTGCTTCTGGGGTATTATTTAAGGAACTTTGCCCAGATCAAGTCCCAGAGAATTTCCTCAATATTTTCTTGTAGTAGTTTTGCAGTTTGAGGTCATAGATTTATGTTTCATTTATTTATAAGTGCTTTTTCTATATGTTAAGGGATAAGTTTCATTCTTCTGTGTATCCATCCAGTTTTCCTAGCACCATTCCTTCGTATCCATCCAGTTTTCCTAGCACTATTTATTGAAGAGACTGTCTTTTCCTTGGTGTATGTTCTTGGCACCTTTGTGGAAAATGAGTTCACTCTAGTATGTAGATTTATCTCTGGGTTGTCTATTCTGTTCTCTGTTGGTCTGTGGGTCTGTTTTTATGCCAGTGCCATGCTGTTTTTGTAAATATAGCTCTGCAGTATAATTTGATGTCAGGTAATCTGATTCTTCAAGCTTTTTTCTTTTCGCTAAGCATAGCTTTGGCTATTCTGGGTCTTTTGTAGTGCCATGTAAATTTTAGAATTCTTTTTTTCTGTTTTTTGAGGAAAGTCATTGGTATTCTAATAGGGATTGCATTGAATTTGTAGATTGGTTTGGTTAGTATAGACATTTTAACAATATTGATTATTTCAATCCATGAACTTGAAATATCTTTTCATCTTTTGGTGTCCTCTTCAATTTCTTTCATCAGTGTTTTATAGCTTTCATTATAGAGAGGTTTCACTTCCTTGGTTAATTCCTAGGTATTTAATTGTATATGTTGCCATTGTAAATGAGATTACTTTTTTATTTCTTTTTCAGATTGTTCACTGTTGGCATATAGAAATGCGCTAATTTTTGTCATTTGTGTTTTTTAATAAAGAATTTAAATGTTCTCCCAATTACAAACTGGTTTTAAATATTGAACATATCAGTTTTAGTACCTGTTCTGCATTTCCACGCATAGTCAACTGGCACATTTTAAACTTTGATTTGTTTAATATTTTTCTTTTGGGGGAAAATATTTTTTCTTTTGTCATGATATCCAGATACATACATGTATGTAAACTAAATCTTTATGTTCAGAAATATCAATACTTGATCCAATTCAAAGAACATTGGTTTAGTAACTCTTGCTTCTTGCATGGTTCATTAGATTCAAATTATAATTGATTTACAATTTCAACTGTACTTACCTTTCAAATGTGTGACTTTCCCATTTTAAAAGCCAGAGCGGACACTTTATTGGTGAAAGCTATTTAAGCTACTTATCATTGATAGACACATTATGTGAAGTGAGGTCCTTTTATGGGTATCAGTTTTACCTCCCTCAAACAGGATGGGTGGAATAAGTTGATTTGGCTAATGTGTAGTATTTAACCTGTTCTATAAAATAAGTGCCTGGCCCATTGATATAATTTCTGTGTGTGAAAATTTCCAAAATTAAAATGGTACATCCATAATTGATAACTCTTTAATTGTTCTTTTTTTCTAAAAATCGAAAAACAAAAGATGCTGATTAGAATGATGAGGAGATGAGAGTATTTTAATTTTTGGAATTTGGAAAGCAGACAGTTTTACTTTACAAGGTTGGAACAGCAGCACCACTCATGAACTATAAACCAAAAATCTTTACTGTTTCTGAATTTCTTATATTGTTATTATTTGGTCATAAGTTGATAGATGAATATTTGTTCCACAGAAAGTGATAATTATTTTTCCTCTTCCTCCATTAGAAAACTAGGTTAATAATGGATTCCTTTAATGGGAGAATCACCACTTATTAAAACATATACAGAGAGAATAATGAATAAAACAGATTTTTCTAGGAAAAAAATAGTGTCCCAACAATTTGGAAGTGCTGAAAGAAAGGAATTGTTAACCCCAGATTCTATATCTAGCAAAACTATTCTTCAGAAATGAAGGGAAAAATAGAAACTTTGTCAGATTAAAGAAAACTAAAAGAATTTGTCCCTAGCATACCTACTCTTAAAGCATAAAGGATGTTTGTCAAACATTAAAGAAGAGAAAAAAAGAAATAATCTTGGATCATTGAGAAGGAAGAACAACTGAAAGATTATAAGTATGTGTTTGTGAAAGGACTATTGTTTTTCTCATGCGTTTTAAAAATTATATCAAGTATATATATATATATATATATATTTTTTTTTTTTTTGAAGACAGGGTCTCTCTTTGTCACACAGACTCTCAGTCACCCAGGCTGGAGTGCAGTAGTGCGATCATAGCTCACTGCACCCTTGAACTTCTGGGCTTAAGCAATCCCTTTGCCTCAGCCTCCAGCGTAACTGGGACTACAGGCCCATGCCACCACATTTTTGTTTTCATTTTGAAATAATTTTTAAATGTACTCTAATTTATATATGATTGGTTTTATCAGTTGATTTTTAATTAATGCAGAATGACAAGTGGTGTTTTTGCTTTATTTTCGTTATCGCTCCAGCCCACTCAATGGCTGTTCATTCAAAAGGAGATTTTATTTCAATTTTTTTGTTTTTTTTTGAGATGGAGTCTCAACCTGTTACCCAGGCTGGAGTGCAATGGTGAGATCTCGGCTCACTGTAACCTCCACCTCCCAGGTTCAAATGATTATCTTTTCAACTTTTAATGAATATTTGTAAATGGTAGTTAAGTCTTTATTAGGCAGAGCAGTAGTATGGCTCTGCCTAATTAAACTGTAACAACCACCATTGACAGATAATTTATTAGAAGTGGACATATTCTTCGAAAAAAACAAAAAAACAAGTTATGCAGCCTGAACATGATATAGCTAACATAACACATGAAAAATAATGGACATGTGTCTTCCTGTTGTTTTCTGAATATGGCTGCTGAAAAGCAACCTAATAACCTTGCATATTACTCACTTAGTGAGCATTGGGTCATTATGACCTCCTACTATGACTTTTGATGAGTCGTGTAAATTATTCATGGTAGAAGAAGGCAAAATCATATGGCATATCATCTGTTGAGTATATTTGCGTTCAATGATGCCCAGTGTCATATCCTTAGCAAATTATTACATGCTGTTTGTTATTCAGAGACCAAGTAAAAGGAGTTGGTAGTCTCACTCTAATGGCCAATAAAACCTTATTTACATCACAGAATTACCTGGTAAACACCCTCCCCTTTTGATTGACTAATGATCAAACTACGAGGTTAAAACAGACTAAATAAGAGAGAGCCCATTCTACATATAGTCTCCTTGAGATAGAATTAAAGCTGTTATAAACAGAATATACTGACTTAATGCACATATCAAACTCAGCAATTAGAAAATGTCGTTAGTTAATTGTGAAATTTTCAGTCTCTGAATTAATAAGTAATAACCTTTTATTCTTGCTTTACAGGTTTTAATTAGTTTAAATTACCCACTTTCGTTCCATTTATAGTATTTAAAACCAAGATAGTGTACATAGACAATTGATTGAATTTTTTTAGAAGAAATGCCTTTAAGCAGGAGCAAGGCTATAGTAATTATTTTAAAACGTGATCCTGAAAATAATCAACCCTCCCTATCTTTTTTCCAAAATAAAAATATTAAAGAGACTTGTTAAAATATTTACCTATGCCAAAGACATAAAAACTAAGATACTTTTGAGTTACTAATGAATTAAAAGAAACATCTCATTGACTATAAACATAATAACCTGAGGATTTAGGGAATTCCAACAGGAATTACTGAAAAATAGAGCAACAAGGCTTTTACAGAGGCATTTATTATTTTCATTAGTTTATATATAGTTTATTATTTTTTCATTTGTCCACATGCATATGTGAACATTCTGCAAACACTCCATTACAATGGCCTATTATATCCATCAGGGATTGAAAAAAACGAAGAGGACAGGATGTTGACAGACTAGTGAAGGAGACTCAAATTACTATCTATTGAAGGCTAATGTAGGTAGTACAACAGAAAAATAGGCAAAATGTTGTGGAAACGTAAAGAAGGGTTGGCTGAACTCTGACTGAGCAGACCCAGGGAAGATTTTACACCTGAGTTGGCACTTCTCGTAAAAACAAATGACATAAAAGTATGGAAGCCATTGTAATATAGGAATTTGGCTCATACTCTGTGAAGAAATGACTTGCATAATTGAGACTAACGAAAGCTTAGAATGATCGCATTCTATTCTTCACGTTCAGGTAGTTCTATCTCATCTTTAAGTGTCAGTGTGAATGTCGTATCTTTAGAATGGCCTTTCCTAATCACCCCAAATGAAACATTTTCCCCAACCCTTGTTCTCTACAATAGTCCCCACTTATCCATGATAAATAATCTTCAAGATTCCCAGCAGACGCCTGCAACTGCACATAGTACAGAACCTTATATACACTATAATTTTTCTATCTGATATCTGAAATGGCTACTAAGTGACTAACGGGCAGCAGAGTCTACAACATGTATACACAAGACAATGGGAAGATTTACATCCTGGGCAGTACTGACCCAGGAGGGTGCAAGAACATTGTGCATTTTAAAACTTAGGAATTGTTTATTTCTGCAATTTTCCGTTGACTATTTATTCACCACTGAAACCTCAGAAAACAAAATTGCAGAAAAAATTGAGTACTGTATTTTAGTGTCCTGCTTGTTTCTGTCACAGCACATAATTTATACTCTGCAGTTAATTTATTCACTTCTTGCATTGTTTTGTTTTAACATCATTCTTCAAAGCCATATGTCTCGCTCATTTTTGTACCATTAGTGTCTATACACTAGTATCACACAAATCTTTTTTTTTTAACAAATTGATAAAGAAATAAATGACTCCATCAATGAAATGGCTAGGATTTTGCAAAGGTGTTTAGGTCTTTGACTTCAAATATACATATATTTTTTACCAAGTTCTTCCTTTCTTTCTTCTACTGGTATATATAACCATATATATATATATATATATATATATATAATCCTTTGGATACTGTCTCACAGTTTTTAGACGTTCTGTTCTGTTTATTTTTTTATTCTTTTTTTCTCTTTGCATCTTAGTTTGGGAAGTTTATACTGGTATAGGGAAGAGGAATTCCTTTCCTGTTGTTGGTAAATGATTTAATATTATCCTCTGTAGAAACCTCTCTGATAAGAGGATTTTGTTATGGAGTATGACCTCTGATTTCACAATGGGAATTTCCCCACACTCTCCCTCCCAGCACCCTGAGGGGATCTTTCTCAGACCCTTACTGTGTGAGAACTCGGTGAAGTTCCTGGAGGGCAATGTCTGGGAAAGTGTGAGGATCCTCTTATATTTGGGGCCTGCAGGAGGTTCTCATCCTCTGATAGTCCAACCTTTAGCCTCCAGCAATCCATCGCAATTACTAGTCAAGTAGGTGATCCTACCCATTTCGTTCTCTAGCAGCTTCTGTTCCAGGTGAGCAGAATTTCTCTAACTTACCTTTTATTCCTCCATATTTTATAGTCAAAGTTTGCCCAGCAACCTCATTTTTCTGATGGGTTCAGGAAAGGTTGTTAATTTTCTGTCTGTACAGCATTTTCTTGATGTAAGAAACGATGGATTACAAGGTCATTTCATGTCAGAACAGAAACTGGAAGTATAGGTTCACTGTGAATTTACTGTGTTCATTGGCCCTTCTGAGGCATATAGCACTGCCACATCCTTTCCCTGTTTGTTCCTATGTTAATAAACTATAAATACTTAGTGGTCAGTAATAAATTCTTTCTCTCCTAGACACTGACCTTGTTAGCTATGTCAAGAAAAATGTAGAGTTGTAGGGTAGTTTCTTCTAGGAAAACTGATAGATTTATCTTAACTCTATGATGGTTTCTGTTTACTTATTGGTTATGGGCCAAAGCTAATTTTTTAGTCTGAATCGCAGCAATATACTCTGAAGATGGAAACAAAAAACGTAAACTTGGTTTTCCCGTGTAAGCTTCATTTCCTCAGTTCTTGCCTAATACTTTAATCACCAGTTCTGGAGAAATCATTGGGAAGTATTCTGGGAATAGTAAAACGATTTTGTAAGCTTGATGAACACTGTGACAATAATTAATAGCTCTAAGCAACTATTATTTTTTCTGTATATGAATTACTAGAGTAGCAAGAACTGGATCGTTCCAGCGATTATGGTATTTTTGTTAAGGCAGTCCATTTCTTCATAGGAATATTTCTTTATAAGATAATAAATAGTTTTAAAGCAGAAACATTGAAATTTTTATTCTATAGAGAAGCAACAAACCATGAAAACCAAGCATACAACCAAGTATACATTTTCCACCTAGATGCCTGAATATTTCTCTCCTCTTTGTGTGTGATATCATCTAGTTTCTCTACCAGCAACAATCTTACTATTATTGGAAATGTTTCTGCCATACATATGTAAGCTGAGCCAAGTATTTAATTATAGGATGTTTCTCTTTACAAGAACCTGACAGAAGAACCATTTTTGTGATAGACTGTTGAAGGAGAAATACTGTAGCTTGCCAAAACGATGGAACACAGAAAATTACAAAGTTGACTGAATGTTCTGCTTCTCAGCAGATGTCTGTAGTAGTAATCACTGAGGGTGGGAGGGTACTCAGTGAGATGTCTAACTATTGCCAGATAAAAAAACAAATCCATATTTGGTTAAGGAGAGACTTTATTGGAAAAGACTGTTGCATAAAGGGGAGGAGGACCACTGCCATTGAGAAAAAATTTAAAAGCCTTGAACCTCTATAAGGTCAAACATAAAGGTTTCTTAAAAATAGAGAGTAAACAAGGCTAGAGGGAACTCGGTGTAAAGGAGTAGAACAAACAGGTAACTTTATCAGACAGGTTATCAGGCAATGTTTTTCCTTATGCTCAAATTATTTCTCCGGAGGGACTGTTAAAGAGGGGCTGAGGGTTCCACAATGTGATGCTGGCTTGGGCCAAAGTAGGCTGAAGTTCAGATTTCTCAGAGGCAGGAAGAAGCCTGAGTAAAATGTGGTCAAGTCAAGATGGTGAGTGGGGAATTCATACAAATTGATCAGTGGGGAGGAACAGTTGAGCTAATCATTTATGACACACCGAATGGGAATTCGGAGGATGTTTCTGCCCTTGTCATAAGTAACCAAGGGGGTCATTTGCTAGTCTTATCTAAGTTACATAGAGAAAGGTTTCTTTATGGTAAGTCATTTCCTAGAACATGAAAAGTTGCTGGTGGTCAGGAGGGGCGGAGGTGTAATTTATCTGTGATTTCCAGGAGCATAACTTAAAACTTCAATGTTGTTACTATTTTTTCAAGTTGCCACTAGTATATATTAAAAGGGGCCTTTTAATATATAGTTTATAATATATAATATATAATGTTTATAATATATAACTTTGCCTTAACAGTAAACCCTCTGTTGGAATATTGCTTACCTTAGCATAGACAGGCCTAAGTCTGAGATGCATGCTTTCTGACACATGGAATTTTATGATATAGTGAGTTTTTCCTTTTTCAGATGTGCTGTCACATGTGTTGATGTAAATTCTGCAAAGCTCCTATGTTGATATGTCATATTTGGTGACAGATTTCTTGTAAAGAATACTTGGGGTGATTTATTCATATAAGGATATTCATGTCTTATTGAATGCCCAATAAAGAAATATATTGCCCATTGCTTTACTAGGCTGTTTTATCTTTAAAACCAGCTGTAGAATATTACGGGAATCTTTTCTATACACAAGGCAGAAGCTTTCGTTGTTACCAAATACAAATCTTTTAAGGAAATGCTTAGCAGAGAAATAAAAAATCTTATTTTGCTATAAATAAAAAATCCCTACAGAAGAAACACGTAGTCTTGAAAGTAACAACAATGACACATCTTGGAGTGCATACATTAAGATAGAGAACTTGGAGAAACTGGGGGTCTTGGGTTCCAATCCTTGTTTCTTTTTCTACCAGGTTATAGAACTTTGTAGAAGGGTACAGAATGAAAACACCTATTGTTTAGCTGTCCTTTGCCCACTGCATGATCACGCCATAATTTAAAAATAACCTGAGGTTGGCTAACACCCTTTTTGGCCTTAGCCCACCTGCACCCAGGTGAATAAACAGCCATGTTGCTCACACAAAGTCTGTTTGGGGGGGACTCTTCATTCAAAGCACGCATTTTAACATTTGGTGCCGGAAACCGGGGTCAGGGGAACTCCTACGGGAGACCAACCCCCCCTCCCTGTTCTTGTGCTCCTTCCATGAAAAGATCTACCTACCGACCTGAGGTCATCAGACCAGCCTACAGATGCACACCACCTGCTATTTTGGTAAGTCAGGCCTCCATGTGCCAGCCCGGACCCAGAAAGTCTAAAGTCTTGCCTGCCTCAGCTCATCACCCCCCAACCCCCACCTGCGATCACCATTATCCCTGATCACGCAGCAGAGCTTCCCCCTCACCCCACCCTGCCATCTTAACTGTTATTATGATAATGTGAATACTCCTCACCCCACCCTACCATCTTAACTACTCTTATCCCACCCACCATTGTAACTGAACTGATGGTAATGTATACTCCTTGCCCCTAACCCCACCACTGTAACTGATCTTAGTCTGTAACTTTCCACTGCCCACCCCAAACCTACAAAACCAACTCCTATCCCACTGCCCTTTGCTAATGCCTTTTTGGCCTTAGCCCACCTGCACCCAGGTGAATAAACAGCCATGTTGCACACACACACACACACACAACCTGAGGTTAAAAAATAAGTACACGGTCTCTATCATAATTTTGATTTGTTTGCCCTCATGATTTAGACTCCATTGTGTCCTCACTGTAGACCATGAAGAATGTCTATGTATCATGGTTTGTGTTGTGTTAACCTTGCCTTAACAGTAAACCCTCATGTGGGAATTTTGCTTATCTTAGCATAGACAGGCCTAAGTCTGAGAAGCATGCTTTCTGACTCATGGAGTTTTATGATACTGTGAGGTTTTCCTTTTTCAGATATGCCGTCACACACGTTGGTTTAAATTCTGCCCAGCTCCTATGCTGGTATCACCCATGTGATAATTCATTTCCTCTTTATAAATGACTTATCACACATAGTAGGTCCCCTTCTTAACTTTCTCCTTAAATGCTTCCATTACCAGACACTTAATAGTATTGGAACAAATGATTCTTTTGGTGTACCTTAAATGTACTGAATAGCCCAGTAGATTCCATAAAGTTTTGTTTATTTGTATTTTGCCCTATTAAACACGGTTATGTTGGTTGAGATGCTACTTTATGTTGACCTGGGAACTTTAGCATAGTACTGTAAACAATGTGTTTTGTAATATGGCATCTTAACTATATATCATACAGTGTTTTGGTGTATGCTGAATACTCTGATTTACCTTGTTTTCTCATAAATATATTTAGGGACAAAATTCTGGTATAAATAAGGTACAAATAATTTTTATTTATTCAATCTGTGGCTATAAACATTTAGAAAAATGGGTTATTGGGATCTCTTTAAAAAGAAACCCTGGATAATCGGAAAATTATCCACTGCTTGAAAATATTTGAATATCTAATCTCATTTACTCTTTTCTTGTTCACAGGTGCCTTAAAGCATCACATAATTGCCAATTATGCCTTAATTGTATCTTACCACAACCCTCAAATGAAATCTGTTTTACTATGAAACAGTTACGTGGTCTAATCATAGACACTCTGAGATAGAAATGACATTTTGTAATTTATTTTAAAAACTAAATTTTACTGTAACTAATCTACTTTGTGCTTATTCTTTTTCCGGAGCAGAAATTTCTGCCTGTGTTTGCTGTGAATCTTGTAAGCTAACAGCTTTTAGAACCACAGAATTTATGTTGGGTCATGTAATGTATGTCTGGATTGGAAAGAGAGCAGCAATGAAATTAAATCCACTATAATTCACTTTAATGCAATCCAGATATTATTTTGCCACATTATTTTCTTTTCTCATATATGTTCTGTAGAAATTTATGAGAGAAAGATTTTAACAAAACAAGGATGTTGGAGATCATTTTAGTAACTAAAGAATTGTATTTCTAATTTCATAAAATGATAATTACAACAGAAATTTTACTCTTTTTTTAAAGCTTATAGCTATGATATTGTCTAATAATGGGAATATCTTATTTACTAAAGTAAAGCCTGATATATGATTTTGTTATAATTAAGTAATTTGGAATTATTTAGATCACAAAGATTGCCTACAGTATTCTTTTTTAGTCTCCTTCTTAGAGGTCAAATTTACTATAAAGATATGAGTATTATCAATAGAACACAGGATAAAGTGGTAACTTGGATTTCTTTCCAATTTATAATATACATATGATAAATTTTCTAATTTATGAAATTAAAAAAAAAATCCTTTTTCATTTCCAAATCTTAGACAAAGCAAAGTGAAGACCACTGAGGAAGCAAATACTTAAAAACATAAAATTGAAAAGTAATCAGGCAAATAATTGTGTGATCGCTGACAGTGACTCAGATATAATAGGATTTCTCGCTCACTTACAACTCATACTTAATAAAAAACAAGAAATAGGGAAGAAGCCCAAAGCTGTGTACTTTTTCTCTCTGTGGGCATTGAAGTCTGAGAAGCTCTCTGAAAAAATTTCTACCTGAAGATTTTTAGCTACAGTAGAGACAAATAATGTAAATCCTTTTGAGGGAAGATATTGTTTAGTTTAATGATAACAATAGAAAATATTAGAACTCAAAATCACCTGTTTCTAGAAAGAATAATTTTTTTTTTTAGAAAGAAAGAAAAAGAGAGAAAAGAAAGAGTGAAATAAAGAAAAAAAAAGAATGTAAGAGAGAAAGAAAGAAAAAGAGAAAGAGGGAGAGAGAACGGGATTCTTGTTCTATTGCCCAGGCTAGAATGCAGTCTAAAAATGGGTATTAAAAACCTCTTTTATGCCAATAATTGTGCTT
>CAUYLG010052888.1:0-29630 GCA_963573385.1 Cacajao melanocephalus
GCGCCGAGAAGCGCCGTGCTGGGGCGCCGGCAAAATAGCCGCGCCGGCCAAAAAAGTCGCGCTGGCGACCCGTGTGGCTCCTCCGCCGGGAATCTCCTAGTCTGTGGGCAACAAAAATTCGTCTGAAAGTGCGGTGTCCACTCGCACTCTGCGCTTTCACTGGGAGCTACAATCCTGAGCTGTTGTTAATCGGCCATCTTGGATCTCTCCTCGGTGAAGGCCTTTCTTGTAGGATGTCTTCCTACAAGAAAGAAGGATTTTTTTTTTTTTTAAGAGAGGGGGGTCTCACTCTGTTGTCCAAGCTGGTCTTGACCTCTTGGGCTGAAGTGACTCTCCCACCTCAGCCTCCTGAGTAGCTAAGACTACAGGCTCATACTACCATGTCCAGCTCAGCTGGAAGGGTTTTAAGAGGGGGCTGAGGGCTCTGCTCACCATCTACTCAAGTAGAGAAAGTTTAAGAGGAGCTGGAGATTTGAAATATAGATGAATCCCCCTTCTCAAGGAGAAGGCTTATTAGACATGGAGGTATGGCATCTCTCTCCCTAGACAACTTTAAGAACAGCAAATGGGCCGGACGTAGTGGCTCATGCCTGTAATCCCAGCACTTTGGGAGGCCAAGGCAAGCAGATCACTTGAGCTCAGGAGTTTGAGACAGCCTAAGCAACATGGAGAAACACCATCTATACAAAAAATGACAAAAATTAGCTGGGCATGTGGCGTGCACTTGTAGTCCCAGCTACTTGGTGGACTAAGACTGGAGGGCCACAGCCCTGGGAGGTCAAGGCTACAGTGAGCCATGACTGTGCCACTGCACTCCAGCTTGGGCAACAGAAAGAGACTCTGTCTCAAACAAAACAAAACAAAAAACCAGCAAATGGTGGCAGGGCTGGATTACTTGACCCCTTGAGATTTATTTTTTTCTTTTTCTTTTTTTAACTTTTTCTTTTGACATAATTTGAGACTTATGGAAAAGTTGCAAGAGCATCACAAAAACTGCTGTATGTTCTTCACCCAGATCCCCCCAATCGTAACACTTTGCCACATTTGCTTTCTCATTCTCTCCTTCCCCCTCACTCTATTTCTCTCTACCCCCACTCTACCACCCACACACAGTTGTTTTTTTTTAACTTTTGAGAACAAGTTGCCAACCTAATGTCCCATATTCCTAAGTACTTTGACATGCATATTTTAATTTTTTTTCTTTTTTCTTTCTTTTTTTTTTTGAGACAGAGTCTTGCTCTGTCACCCAGGCTGGAGTGCAGTGGTGTGATCTTGGCTCACTGCAACCTCTGCCTCCCAGGTTCAAGTGAGTCTCCTGCCTCAGCCTCCCGAGTAGCTGAGACTACAGGCACCTGCCACCATGCCCGGCTAATTTTTTTTTCTTTTTCTTTTTTTTAGTAGAGACGGGGTTTCACCATATTGGCCAGGCTGGTTTTGAACTCCTGACCTTGTGATCTGCCCGCCTCAGCCTCCCAAAGTGTTGGGATTACAGGTGTGAGCCACCGTGCCCAGCTTAATTTTTTTTTCTTTTGAGACAGAGTCTTGCTCTGTTGCCCAGGATGGAGTGCAGTGGCTTGATCTCAGCTTGCTGCAACCTCCACCTCCCAAGTTCAAGCAATTCTTGTGCCTCTACCTCCTGAGTGACTGAGACAACAGGCACATACCACCACACCCTGCTAATTTTTTTGTATTTTTAGTAGAGACAGGATTTCACTACATTGGCCAGGCTAGTCTCAAACTCATGGCCTCAAGTAATCCACCTGCCTCGGCCTTCCAAAGTTTTGAGATTACAGGTGTGAGACACTGGGCCCAGCTGGCATGTATTTTTAGAAACAAAGGCATTCTCTTATATATCTTGAAATTACCATACAATACTATACAAATCTTACTCAGATTTTTCCAGTTTGTCCCAATAATTTCCTTTATAGAAAAAAATAAAAGCCTGGATCACAAGTTCTCATCATTTGTCACATCTCTTTCATGATCTTAACATGTTTGAGGAATATGTTATAGACTGTCCCACAGATTGGGTTTGTCTGATGTGTTCCTGTGATGAGATCCAGCTTAACATCTTGGGCCGGCATGGCACGTGAGGCTGCTGTGTCCCTCTCAGTGCCTTGCTTCAGGAGTACACGGTGCTGATCCGTTCTGTTGCTGGTGGTGTCCCACTGCTTTACCCACTGTCAAGTTTATATTATTTCCTTTGTAATGAATACATATCTTGGGGATAGAAGTTACTCTGAGATTACATTGCTCTCTGTTACACATCAAACTTTTACCCCCTTAGATTTAGCCCCTTGCGAATCTTGATAGCTCGTAGATTCAAGTGGTCTTTTGAAGCCATATAGCATTTATAACAAACTTTTTGGTATAAAGGATTGATTTGATCAATAATTTAAAATTTGACCCTTGAGCCTTTCTTTCTAACCTTTTTTAAAGCTAAAAGCAAGTATTCTTGAGTAGAACCTACCAGGCGGAAGAGTTTGTGGAAGGAAGTATTAGAAAAATACTTTGAGAACCACCCACTGTCTATGAGTGGCCCAGAGCCTGGACTTAGGGTTTATAAAGCAACTGCCAGTCACAGAAGAATAAAACAACAAAACACAAGTGTTTCATACAATAGGAGTTTAGGTTTTTCCCTTTATTTAAAGTTAGTCTAAGTCATTTCCCATCAATTCATTTATTTAAGTGCATAACTGAAAGACATTGAAGGTTACTTAGCTATTGAGGTTTAAAATTTTTTCTTAGATGTTATTGTTGAAAAGAGCTAAAAATGGCCTGAGTCACTTCCTTCTGCAGGCACATACTTCCTCTATGTGGGCTTCTAAGAGCACATTATGGTATTTATTTAAGATTGGTTTCCTACTTTTAAATTTCATGAAGGAATCTATCAGGGATATTATTGAACAGAATACTTTAGATTATTTCATTTCCCCTCCTGTTCAATTTTGTGTACTATTTTTCTTCTTTGTATGCCTACTAGTGTGGCTACCACTTTCAAAAATTACTTTCCTAGGCTGGGTATGGTGGCTCACATGTATAATCCCAGGACTTTGGGAGGCCAAGGCAGGCAGATCACTTGAGATTAGGAGTTTGAGACCAGCCTGAGCAACATGGTGAAACCCCATCTCTGCCAAAAAATTAGTCAGCCATGGTGTCATGTGTCTGGAGTCTCAGCTCCTCAGGAGGCTGAGGCAGGAGGATTGCTTGAGCCCAAGAGGCAGAGGTTGCAGTGAACCAAGAATATGCCACTGTACTCCAGTCTGGGTGACAGAGTGAGACTCCATCTCAAAAAAAAAATTACTTTCCTCATAATCATAATTATAAAATGAAAGATTCTAGATCTCCTTGTTTCCTAATTAAATATTCTGCTTTTTAAAAAAATTTATTATTTTATTTTATTTTGGAGGTAGGATCTTACTGTATTGCCCAGGCTGGCCTTGATCTTGGCATCAAGCAACCCCCCCACCTCAGCCTCCCAAAGTGCTGGATTACAGACGTGAGCAACCCCAAAAATCTTTTTATTTTTCTTATTTCTAATAACCACCTCCAGATAATGGTAGATTTGGTGACATTTCAAGCTTTTGTTCTTCTAGAGCCCTCTTTTCTTAGATGATAAGGAATAGTGCATCTTTTCTGAGGCAGCTATAACATAAACAGACCCTTGAAGGAATGAGGATTGAGGGTTATGTAGGAATGAGGGTTATGGAGAACACTGTAGGCCAGTAGAACTGTGCAAAAAAGAGTCGAAGGTCAAGATGCAAGTGGCAAGCGTCTGTGAGGCTGAACAGAGCCCAGGGTGAGGTGGGCTGAGGTGGAGGGCATTTGGAGTAAAGGAGGCCAACTAAAGCAGGTAGCAGTCGTTTTCTTCAATATGCTCTTTGAAAAACTGTGTATTTTAGATAAGCTAATGACTGATAAGCAATAAGTCAACATGGTAGGAGATGGTTCAAAGGGATGAAAAGAATAAGGTACATGGAAGTGATAAGGTAAGGAAAAAATAGAGTTCAGGATTTTGAAGATAATCTAGGAAATAATTATGGGGTTTTTACTCACTCTGTCTGTTTGACACACTTGAAAACCTAACCTTAATTAGTAAGTGTTGCTTTACTCTCTTTGCTCTGACAGAAGAAAACATTGAAACGGTTTGTGCTGCTTGCACACAGCTTCATCACGCTTTAAAGGAAGGAAACATGCTTGGAAATAAATTTAAGAGAAGAAATATTCTCCTGAAGACCCTATATAAACTAGTTGATGTTGGTTCAGACTTGCTCAGCCTTAAACTTGCAAAAATAATTCTAGCAGTAAGTTGTTCTTTCCTCTGGTCTAGTAGATGATAGCACATAAAAGCTTTGTTTAATGCTATATTTGTAAATATTACAAAGAACATTAGAAATACAGTGTATTTGTTTAGAAACTTGGAAAAAATTAGGGTAGTAAACTGACATGTCAGAATTTGACTAGGAAGTATCACTAAGGAACTAAGGCTGAGTACATAGAAAATGTTCAAAGAAACAACCTTTTTGGACTGCAACTAGGTTAAAAAAAAGAAAAGAAGGAAGGAAACAAAGAAAGGAAAGAAAGAAAGAAAGAAATAACAATAGGCAAATACATTCAAAACGCTTACTCAAATAACTTGACTAGAGATCAGTAGCAGATGGTGCAGGCTGTGGTTTCTCTTGGATGCTTGATTCTGTCTTATGATTTAATAAATAACCAAGTAATTTAGACCACAGTCACAATAAACCAGGTGCTTTAGGAACCAGCATGAAACTGAAAAACATCTGCGTGTGGTCAGAGGAAGGTACCTCAGTGGTCATAGAAAGCTTTCACAAGGTATGAGAAGAAAAGGCCAGACACCAAAAAAGTCTGTAGAAACTCTGTCTCAAACAAAATGATAGCATTGTTTGAGGGGAGCACTTTGTTGTCACAGCCATAAACAGTTGGAACCAAAAGATAAGCCACAATTATTATAGAATGTTCTAAGAGAGCCGCTAAAACCAATGAATGAAGCTTTGTTTTCTTGGTTTCACACAAGTAAAAGCTTTGTGCCTCATAATTTATAGAGTTTAGAATCTTACACAGTGAAGGTAAGTGTCGGCATATTTACTATTAGTTAATAAGAATGCCACCTTTTTTTATTCTGATAATAAAGTCTTTCATAAAGCAGAATTTTCTGAGCATATATCTATGTAATATCGGGGGGAGACTACATTCTTATTTAGCTGTCAAACTATTAACCCTCTTTTTAAAAATTGTGATATATGCTCAAGAAAGCAATACTTCTTTGAAATAACGATTTCACTCCAGGGCTCTGGTGGTGCAGCAGCTGCCCAGAGATTGCCTTTGCTATTTTAATCTGGATCCTAGACGTTTTGCTCCATACCAAGGCAAAGAAAGAGAGAGAGCAAGAAAAAAATAAAAAAGAAGGAAAGGAAGGAAGAAGGAAGGAACATAAATTATTTTAATGCTTTGCAGAGAAAATATTGTTTTGGTTATTAATGGTGTCATTCAAATTAATTATATATATGGCACAAATTTAACTATTTTAGGGCAAAAGGCTAATGATCTGCCAGGCGGTGAACATGTTTTGAACTAAACATATGATTAGATACAGCCCTGTTGGTGACATTGACAGCCTTGCTGAATCAGGAGCAAGATGCTAGGCTAAACTTCAGAGTGCAGAGCTGGGTAGGTTTGCTTTCTGACTAACTACAGAACCAGCCGTTCAGAAGGGACCCTCAAATCCATGCAGGCCAACTTCCCATCTACTGCCCAGCTCTCCTGTAACATTCCAGACAGGATCTTGTTTAGCTTAGGCCTTGGTGATGGTGTTCGACGTAAAATCTTAAAAGACCACATCATAAGAACTGTTGAAGAAGAAAAAGTCAGCAAAAACTCAAGTATATGGGACTAAGAAGTTTTTCAAAACTTCTCTCTGCCTATTTATTGGCAAATCCTGGCAAATGAAAGTTTTCCAGTCAGTCATCTTAATTTTAATCTTTGTGTCAAAAACTCTTACAAAATAATATACAAAAATATATAAACTTAAATGTTACGATATTAAGATTTTTTAAAGGAGCACAAACATATATATACAGTATGAGTGTGACTATATTTGGGAGGGAAAAAAATCTGGCACCCTATGTACAGGGTAAAAAACGGAAAAGAAATACCAATACCAACTGTGATTATATATAGTGGTACTATTATGAGTGATTTTTAAATTTCTCTTTAATTTGCCAAATTTGCTTTAAATAGAATAAACTACTGTTTTAACATAAGAAGAAAACTACCCTACCACAAGAACCTACTTTGTGCCAAGGACTCTTCTTTTTTTCTTTCTTAAAAACAAAATCTTACTGCCACCCAGAGCTGGAGTACAGTGGTGAGATCACAGCTCACTGCAGTCTCAAACTTCTGGGCTCAAGTGATCCTTCTGCCTCAGCCTCCTGAGTAGCTTAGGACCACAGGCAGGCACCACTGTACCTGGCTAATTTTAAAAAAATGTTTTATAGCAATGGGGTCTCTCTATGATGCCCAGGGTGGTGTCAGACTCCTGGCCTCCCAAAGTGCTGGGATTACGGATGTGAGCCACCGTACCCGGCCAGAGACTCTTCTTGACACTGGGAATACAAGTGAATAAACCAGCTCCTGCCTCCAGAGCTGCTACTGTAGCAGGGCAGACAGACAGCAAGCACAGCAGGTGCGGAAGGAGATAATGAGAACTAAGGGAGAAAAATAAAGCAGACTAACGGGAAGGGAGAGTAACAGGGAATTTTAAAAATAAGGTAATCTATATCCCTTGCATAAATGTAAGATTTTATTATATTTTCATGTCTTAAAGTCATAATTTTACAGTTAACAATGAAGAAGCCATACAAATTTGCTCTGAGTGTAAATTGACATTATAGCAGGCCTGGAAATTGTGGTTGTCTTTTTTCTTTTCTTTGTTTTCTTTTTCTTCTTCTTCTTCTTGTTTTAATGAAAACTCTGATACAAGTATTTTCTTTTTTTCTTTGCCAGTTTTTACTAAAAATGTAAGATTTGGTGGGAGAAAGGAAAGTGAGTTGTATTCATTTTTTTCATAAAGTATTGTGAAGTATGGAACACGTACTACATATAGAAAGAGTAATAAATTGTGGTTTTGACCTCAAGGACTCACAATCTAGTAGAATATAGTCAACCAATTCAAATACATTCCCAAATATTAGTAATAATGTAGATTTCCATCAATATAGAAATGTTCTTCTGTTTTCTTAAGTCTGCCTATTTTCTGGGTTTTTAAACACTATTATTTTAAATACCTAATCATTAAACATTTTTTAAGGTTCCCATTTCCTGTTTTCCCGCTGAGAACAGAAGGAATCTCTATTCTGCTATGTGTTCCAGTTTCTGAAGCTTCCACAACAGTGTTCCCCAGACTTCAGTGTGCACATGCAGCCCCTGGGGATCTTGTAAAATGCAGCTTCTGAGTCAGTAGTGCTGGGTGGGGCCTGAGATTCTGCATTCCCAATACATGTCCAGCTGATGCTGAGATGGTTCTGTGACCTGTCTGAGGCATACACTCCTCAAATGCAAATTGGGAATGACAACACCAAATTTGCAGGGTTGCTCCAAGATAACTTTTGTAAGTGGCCTAGCGCAGGAAGGCATGCAGAAGCTGCACCACAGGCAGTGCTCCCCTCCCCGGGCCCCTCCAGCTGGGGGCTGACCATGGCCATCTTGTTGTCTTCTGCAGTGAGCAGCACAATGCCTGCTACATGTCAGGTTCCCAGTAAATACTTGTGGATCAAACACAGAACAAATCTTTTAACAAATATGCCTGACAAATTCTATTATCTTTTTTTTAAACTAACTGAAAACTCATTGATAAACATTATTAAAAAAATAACTTTAGGATGGGCTTGGTGGCTCACGCCTGTACTCCTAGCACTTTGGGAGGCTGAGGCGGGTGGATCACTTGAAGTCAGGAATTCGAGATCAGCCTGACCAACACCATTAGGCGGGCGTGGTGGTGTGCACCTGTAATCCCAGCTACTCAGGAGGCTGAGGCAGGAGAACCACTTGAACCAGGGAAGAGGAGGTTGCAGTGAACCGAGATGGTGCCATTGCACTCTAACCTGGGGCACAAGAGCAAAACTCCATTTCCAAACCAACAAACAAAAACTCTAAAGATAGTTTTTAATAATAAATGAATCACTTATATGACCTATATGCCATCCTTTTCACACAGAAATAATTTTTTGTTCAGATGACCTCATTCCTACAAATAGATTTTTATACCATTGCAATGAGGGCACATATTATTTCCATCTAACAGTAGGTTATAAATGTTTCCCTTTTTCGTGTTCACAGTTCTGCTTTTTTGTGACTGCTTAGTATGAATAATATTGATGCTCCACAAATTATTAAACTATTCCCTAATATTAGATATTTAGGATGTTTTTTATTTTTCTTTTTTATTAGTTTAGATAAATACACAACTAACTTAGACCATTTGATTCAGTCATCCTGTACTTTGCTTTTTTAAATAGATGCATATCTATTTCCTTATCACCCTGTGATTAATTTACTATAGATATTTTTATATGATTTAAAGGTAATTTTCTTTTTTTTTTGAGATGGAGTCTTGCTCTGTTACCCAGGCTGGAGTGCGGTGGCACGATCTCGGCTCACTGCAGCCTCCACCTCCTGGGTTCAAGTGGTTCTCCTGCCGCAGCCTCCTGAGTAGCTGGGATTACAGGTGTGCACCACCACTCCCAACTAATTTTTGTATTTTCAGTAGAGACAGGGTTCACCATGTTGGTCAGACTGGTCTTGAACTCCTGACCTTGTGATCCACCCACCTTGGCCTCCCCAAGCGCTGGCGTTACAGGCATGAGCTGCCGCACCTGGCCTAGAAGGTAATTTTCAACTTTGGATGTTACTTGTGATTATCTCAAAGCATCCCAGAAATCGGCCTTGAAAAGAAATATATGTATATTATCAAATTAAACAGTATTATGTTGAAATTTTCTTTTATACAAATGATAAAAAAAGACCAAAACTTCCCCCTTTCTTTTCTTTCCTTCATCTCTATGTATTCTTTTCTAAATTAATGTGAAATTTTGGTATTCATCTTCCTCTTCTTTTCTGTTTTAATGCAATTACTCTAATTAATTTATTAGTGTACTGCACCCCCTTCTTCCTCATATACTCCTTTAAAAGTAGCTAATAATTGTACATATAAATATGAGACTTGGCTCACACTTGTAATCTCAACACTGGGAGGCTGAGGTGGGAGGACTGTTAGAGCCTGCTAGTTTGAGACCAGCCTAGGCAACATCTCTACAAAGATGTTTAAAAAATTAGTCAGGTACAGTGGCACATTCCTATAGTCCCAGCTGCTCTGAGGGCTGAGGCAAGAGGATCGATTGCGCCCAAGAGGTCAAGGCTGCAGTGAGCTGTGATGGCGGCATCACTGCACCCCAGCCTGGGCGAAAGAGCAAGATTCTTTCTCTGAAAAAAAGAAAAAAGAGAGGTTTTATGAAGAAATTAATATAGAGAACAGATTGGAGGTTCCTCAAAAAACTAAAAATAGAGCTACCCTATGATCCAGCAACCCCACTGCTACCTATGTACCCAAAAGAAAGGAAATCATTGTATCAAAGAGATATCTGCACTCCTATGTTTATTGCAGCACTATTCACAGTCGCCAAGATCTGTCATTGTAATGTTTTACTCTAAAGATCATTTATATTGTCTTTACTATAATTGAGTTAATTAGATATTACAGTTAGCAAATATGTAGTCTAAATTTTTCAAAGTTGATTTCTTTAGAACTTTTCTTCATGTTTAAAAATACTCTTGCTGTACTTTAAAAATAGATGTTTGTGGTTTATTTTTTTTTTAAATAGAGCATGTCTTTATTTCCTTCTGCAATAGAGTTGTGTTTCTTTCTCTGCAGCTTAAAGTGAGTAGAAAGAATCTCCTTAATGCCTGCAAACTTATATTTAAAATTAGCAGGAATGAGAAGAATGATTCTTTGTTTCAAAATGACAGCATTCTGGGTGAGTGTCATTCAGTGCTATTATTGAGCAAATGTACTTGCGTAAAAAAAGTCTGGAGAGAAAATGTGTGATCAATGATAGCAGGAATATTTTGTTTTCTAGAAAAATGCAGAAGTTATGTGATGCTAATTTTTACTTTGTGCTTCTCTATTTTCCACATTCAGTTGAATGCATTTGCTCTTTTTCTTCAACACCTGTAGTAACATTATGTGGCTTTACAAAGTGTTCCCCATTTAAGAATTCATTCCTGGACTTGGACTTAATATCTAGAAAAATACATTTAATAGTATTTGACGTAATTGAAAATTTTAGTCTTTTGATATACTAGGAATGACTAAAAGTTGAAAGACATCTGTAACTTACAGAAATCTGACATCGAAATGTTTCAAATTTGTAGGTAAGGAAGTTTTGTTTCATCTTATCTAGCTAATGCCTAACTTCCGTTGTATTTCTAAATAATTAAGGCACCTGTTACCTAAATGGAAATCTTTTTATGAATTAATATTGCTGATATAAGAAAGCAGCAACATGGAAAATACTTTGAGTTCTCTTTTTGCAGCACAGGATAAATTATCTTTTCGTTGCCCCTAGCAGACAGGAACAAAACCAGTACTGAAAGAAATGTCTAATGTTGAATCAACTAAATAAAAATTGTAGACTGAAAATAATAATCTCAAATGATTAAATTGACATTAATATAATTAAATGTGAAGTATGCATTATTATTGACCTTATTGGATTTGCCTGGATTACTCATAAAACCAAGTAGTGGTATGTTATTTGAATAGATGCTCTTAAGTTGTCTTGGGAAAAGGATAGGTATTATATTCAAATTATATATTTCTATGGTGATTGAGACTTTGTTTTAAGCGCCTGTCATTAATTTCCCACTAATAATACAGCAACAAGTATATTCTTAAAGGTTTGTTGAAATTTAACTCTTAAATTTATTAGTATTCTATATCTCAAAATTGTTATAACAAAAAAAGGCCAATAAATAATTAGTAAGAGGCAAGGAATGACATTAACTAAAAGAATAATTTCTCATTTATTAACAATCCAATCATTTTGCTGAAATTACTACTACAGAGATTTGTCTTAGCTAAAAGTAAGCTTTTCTCTTTATACTATGTGAGTAATTCTTAATAAGCACTTGAATATAGATTTTGATAAACATATTTTACAAATGGTATTTGAAGTTCACACACAAGTGCTTTAGTATATTTCTCTCCAGGTGTTAGACATTTATAATAATTCATCTTTTTGACAGAATCATTATTGGAGGTACTAAGAAGTGAAGACCCACAAATGAACATGGAAGCTTTTTTATACTGTATGGGGTCTATAAAGTTCATTTCTGGAAATCCAGGATTTCTTAATGAAATGATCAGCAAAGGTGCTGTGGAAATACTGATAAATTTGGTAAAGCAAATAAATGAGAACACCAAGAAATGTGGTACATGTTTGCCTAATTCAGGCCACTTGCTAGTTCAGGTAAGTATTTTACTTGAAAAGGTTCGATGTGTAAAATTAGTTTTCAAGTTGCCTAATGCCAGTTACTGTTTAAAAGAATGACATGCAAGAGGCTCCTACAGCCAGGTGCAGGGGCCCGGCCTCCCAGGGCAGCAGCCACAGCTCACCTCCACCCCATGAGGGCCTGGTGCCTGTTGTCCTGGACAGGCTATTCCATGGCTTTTCCCAGAGCAGCTCTCCACACAGCACGCACTTTCACTGCCCTGCAGAGAAAGCAGGCCTAGAATGAAGGAAAGAGTTGTACCACTCTGCAAAGCAATTCCAAATTGCATGTCAGAATTTTACCAGGCTGTTTAGAGTTTTGAAGATGGGCCTGGCCTGGAGATTATTTATGATGATTGGTAGCTAATGTCATTACTCTTGTATCTTCAGTAAGAAACAGAAGGTCAGTCAGGCGCAGTGGCTCACGCCTGTAATCCCAGCACTTTGAGAGGCCGAGGCAGGTGGATCACGAGGTCAAGAGATTGAGACCATCCTGGCCAACATGGTGAAACCCTATCTCTACTAAAAATACAAAACTGAGCCAGGCATGATGGCATGCACCTGTAGTCCCAGCTACTCAGGAGGCTGAGGCAGGAGAATCACTTGAACCTGGGAGGTAGAGTTTGCAGTGAGCTGAGATCACGCCACTGCACTCCAGCCTGGTGACAGAGCGAGACTCCATCTCAAAAAACAAACAAACAAACAAACAGAAGGTAATGGTATTAAGCGGACAGTCATTGAGGTGGGCATGTAGATACATGGCAGCCTGAGACTGTAGGAATGCAGGTAACAAAAGTGGACACATTTAACATAAACAGAGCAGGTAAACAAATTTTGTTGTGTGTTAGAGTTGTATTACTTCCGTTGTGGCAGATTAAATTTCCTAGTTAAATTGTTTTCATTGGAGCTGCTACAGCATGGATACTCTTTCTTAGATGAGATTTTTACTCTCTAATAGGATTTGTATATCAAATAATAGCATCTTTGGTGTAATAACTCATGGGATTTGAAATGTGCTTGTCAATTAATGAGGATTGATTGAGCACTCAGAACATTCTAGGCCAATGGGAAACTGTGTTAAAAATTAGATTTAGGCCCTGCCTTCAAGATGCTTAAGATATTTAGGATGATTATTAATTTTGGACTTTGTGGTCTGTCTCTATTTTGAAGAAGATTGTGAAAACCTCTTTTAGTCATAAATGATGCAAAATTTTCCCGTATGCCCTGTTTTGGCTAGGAAGACTTAAGAAACATTATTTTCCATCCTCCCAGTGTTATCGAGTCATTCAATTTTTTTCTCTCGATGAAAATAGTAATTTCTGATTATAGAATGAGTATATTTCCTATTTAAAATGCTGAAAAGTATGAGGCAGAATATAAAAATCACCTGCAGTATTTTCACCCTGAGATAACGCCTCCAGTATTTTATATACATACATATAATTTAATAGAATTGTCACTTTTTAAATAGCCCGTTACTTTTAATACTCACTTTCGTTTGTTTTTATCATCCTCTTCCCTCCCTGTTTCTCCTTCTGGTTCATCCATTAAGCTAACATTGTTCACACTGATGTGTTCAGCACCTTTTAATACACACATAGGATTTAACAAGTGGAATATTCTATGCCCTTCTCTCCCCTCCTTTAATGATATATAGTAAAAATCCCTTGAGTCAACCCTAAAGACTTATTTAATTCTTCTTAATGACTGCGTAATATTCTTTGATTAGGATATATCTCAGATTTTCAGCCATTTCCATATTAAGATACTCACTCCGTTTTAAATTTTTATGTAACAGCTTATGGGATTCTTGTCTAGTTAATCTCTTTCCAACCCCATCTTATACATATGTAAATTGTTGTTTGCTGTTTGCATCAACTATATCACTGGTGTGTGGGTATGTGTGTGTGTGTGTGTGTGTGTGTGTGTATGCGTATGATCAGTTGGTATGAAGGAATGTTAAGTGTTACTATGACCAAAAATATATCAAATCAAGAAATGGGACTTCTGGTGTCACATACAGTATATTACTCCCTGTGTTACTCTTTTATTTCCCTTTTCCCTGGATTCAGCATCCTCAAGTACAAACTGATTCACCAGGTCAGATCCCCCCTCCTTTCCTGACATTTGTGCCCCCCCTAGGGGGCGCTGTAGAACTTCCTCCTCACTGCCCACCACCACATGCCACCACCTGATGGCAGTGGGCTCTGTAATTGTCTCCAAAGCCTTCCTTGGAACCAGCCTAATGCCTGGCATGGGTGGCCCACACCCTTGTCTAGCAGGAGAAAATGGAGCCCATTATTGCATTCATCTGAACTTACTCCAGCTGTGGTCACCAAATGCCATTTGTATCAACAGTATCACTGTGTGTTTACAGATTTGGGGAGGAAGGAGACATTGTTTTAGTCTTTGTCATTTGCAGAATCCCCTGAACGGGATATTCCCTCATATTTAATGAAAACAAAAGCTGTTTTGTATCATACGAATGATAAAATGTAAGCAACAAGACTTCACTCCAAGAGCAGATGAAAGCCTCTGCTCTTGTGAATGTGTAACACTGACTGACTTTTCACCAGCCGGTTCATGTGCAAATTCAGCCAGACAGATCTGGCCACAAGCAGAAGTGTCTGTTTACATCAGCTTTCAGAACCTGGCAACTCCAGCTCAGGAGCTTTTTTTTTTTTTTTTTGAGACGGAGTTTTGCTTTTGTCACCCAGGCTTGAGTGCAATGGTGTGACCTGGGCTCACTGCAACCTCCACCTCCCGGGTTCAAGCAATTCTCCTGCCTCAGCCTCCTGAGGAGCTGGGACTACAGGTGTCACCATCACACCCAGCTATTTTTTTTTTTTTGTATTTTTAGTAGACATGGGGTTTCACCATGTTGGCCAGGCTAGTCTCAAACTCCTGACCTCAAATGATCTGCCCACCTCAGCCTCCCAAAGTGCTGGGATTATAGGCGTGAGCCACTGTGTCTGGCCAAGAGACATTTTTAAGGCAGATTTTTTCAATGGAAAGAATTAATAAATTACTTCTGTCTGAAATAACAATAAAATAATGTCTGCCAGCCAAAGAGAACATGATGAGGGCAAAAGAGATACAATCAGGCAATGCCTAATGGTGTGTCTGTTTTTCCTCTACGACTTTCAACCCCAAGAACCTCAGTAGCTTTGGCACACTTTCTGGGGACCTCATATTACAAAACTTTGCTTGATTTAACATCTGGCACAGTGTTAGAGTCATCTTATTTTCCAAAAGCAGCTCCATTGGACCCGCTGAAAGGGTGGAAAACATCTTCCAAAGCTGGACCCTGAAGGTTGTACAGAATTTGGGAAACTAGAATAAAGGGAAAAGGATGTTGAACACTCAAGTGAGAAATAAATAATGCGTGTTCGGGAGTGCTGAAGAGGTAGAGCTGTCTAGAGTAGACAGATTCTGAGTGGGAGTCTTGGAAGGTGAGATTCAGAGGGTACAGCTAGGGGTCTCAAATCCCAGGCTGCCAAGAGTGCACTTGGGGCAACAAGGAGCAGCTGGAGGTCAGTGCGTAGGGAGGATGAGATGAGATCAGAGTGGCAGAAAGATGAATGTGCACAAAATGTTAAACTGATAAAGGCCAAAAAGATGAAAAGTGATGGGAGGAGAACTTATCCATGGTACATGACAGATTGGGGAGCTAAGATCGCAAACGCAGTAGCCCCAGTTAAGAGGCATTGCTGTAGTTAGATTTTTTAGACTGATTAGAATGGAGATAAAGAAATGGGTGTGAAGGAAAAGCTCCTGCAAAGCAGACGGACTAATGTTGCTTAGAGGAAAAAAATAACTGTGTCTAGCTTCGGAAGGTCTTCTTTGTGTTCTTACGTGTGTGTGTGTGTGTGTGTGTGTGTGTGTGTGTGTGTGTGTATGCATGCCTAGATGTTTATCACCTGGGGGCTGAAATTAAGAGATACTCATTTCACAAGTTTTGTGGCATGGCTGCTCTGTGCCAGGCATGTCTGGGTGGTGAGCAAGACAGGAGAGCTGCCAGTAGGCACCTACTTTTTGGTGATCCCTGTGTCTAGATAATAGTATTCCAATGCCTGTTCTTCTGCAAAATTACGGTACTTCCACATACCCAACATTGCATTCATTTCTGCACGTCAGACATGTAATAGCATGTTGGAAAGGACAAGATACTCAGAGGAATTGGGTGCTGCCACCCAGTCAAGTCAAAGTGTGACTAGTCCCAGGCTGGAAAAACTGGAGAAGCGAGTTTTTCTGCAAAGCCTTAAGAGTAAAGCAGGTTAAACTGTGCATATTCACTGAACTCCAGAACACTAGAATTTGGGGGCAGCTCCTTGGGACTTGGAAAAAGAGAAATACAGGCCAACTAACAGGCAGGGCCCCTAAATGCCAATAGTAAATTACACCACCAAGCAGGTGGCACAGATGGAAAGAGGGACTTGTCAGTGCTGCTCTAGAATGGATTATCATGAGGTTCATCTGTGACCTTTAAAGACCAACAGTCAGGCAGGCATGACACAGGAGCTGAGGGAGACTCCTGGAGTCACCTCCATCTGAAAGACTATTGTGGTCTCCCTTGTGCCCTTTCCTGGAGAACAGAGAAGAGTCTTCTGTCTATGTCACAATCACAACCATGCCCAAATTCTCCCAGTGTCTCCTTTGTCCTCTGTGTCTTGAGAACATTATGTACAAAGCTGTTTTGCTGTAATTGAAGGAAATCTCAATGTACTTATATTTACAGCTAGGTAATTTATAGGTGTACAATGCAACTATTAAAGCTCGGATTGACTTGAACTTGTGTACCTATTTTTTGGATTCACTTGTACTTCCAATTGGTTTTTTCTTTATAGCCTGACCCACTTGATTTTGAATTCAATCCTTAGAGAAATGTATTATTTCCGTGCTTTAGATATACTATTTTTGAAGTTAGAACTGTTCTGCGGCACCCCGGGTAACATGGTTTGCTTTTCCTTCTCGAAACCTCCCACCCCCGCTTCTCTGGCCTCTAAGCCTGCAGACACCTACCTAGTGGCTCCCACAAATCCAGATCTTTTCCCCTTGCTCAGTACCATGCCACTGTTATGTTCTTCCTTTTTCTAAATGGAAGTCTCTTGGGAAGGTCGGTCCTCCCGCCTCATCAGTCCTTTCCTTCCTTCACTCTGTTCCTTCCTTTTGTTTTTAGAGTTTAGGGAATAGGAAAGTATTGAATAAAGAGAGCTGACTCAGACTATTTGAGCCTGGATAGTTCAGAAAACGATAAATGATAATATCATGAATAGAAATTAGAGAGTTATAGAAGGGAACTGGATTTGGTGAGAGGAGGGAAGGAAATTACGTAATTAGCTTTATCTTTATTTTTTATTTTTTTGAGAGAGAGAGTGCCTCACTCTGTCACCCAGGCTGGAGTGCAATGGTACAATCTTGGCTCCACTGCAACCTCCACCTCCCGGGTTGAAGTGATTCTCCGGCCTCTGCCTCCAGAGTACATGGGATTACAGGCATGTGACACCACCCCTGGCTACATTTTGTAATTTTAGTACAAAATTAAAATTGTTTTAGTAGGTCTCTGGTAGAGACAGGGTTTCACCATGTTGGCCAGGCTGGTCTCTAACTCCTGACCTCAAGTGATCCACCTGCCTCAGCCTCCCAAAATGCTGAAATTACAGGTGTGAGCCATTGTGCCCGGCCGATATTAGCTTTAATATAAAACTTTCAGGTCTCAGCAGAATAGCCATGTGGGCCTGTTGAGTAGGCAGTAGGAGGTATGAGCCAAGGCTTAGAAGAGAACGTAAGACCAAAAATACAGATTCAGGGTCATCTACATGGAGGTGATGGAAAGACAATGAAATTACCCAAGGAGAGAGAAGAGAGAGCGGAGAGACTGACAACAGATTCTGTGAAATGGCTTCATTTGTGGAACAGATAGAAAAAAGGAAGTGACTAGAAAATGAAGGGCAATGTACAAGAGTAGAGATTTTCCCAGCAAGGGTGGGTCAGCTTTGGCAAATGCTGCAGAGAGGGTTTAGGTGAAGAGGAATTCGCTACTTTGTTTAGAGCCGTGTGAAGAGGCGAGTGAGGGGTGTGAGGGGGCCATTTCCTAGGGCAACAGCATGTTCTGTTGCCCTCTTTCAATCTTACATAATTCTTTATCTCTGTATTTTTAAATTAAAAGGTGTTTTGATATATTTGATTTTTTTTTTAATATAATTTCTGAGCCCTAGAGTGAGCGCCCCACTTTGGCTGACCTGGGCTCACTCCTATATTTAATATTTGCCATCGGGAACCTTGATGGTCCATTCAGCCCTGGACTGTGTTGGGGCAGGCTCAGTGTCGCCACCTGCATGGTCTGGTGAGGAGAGCACTGCACTGGAGCCCCCAGCCTGAGCTGGCCGCTCAGCTGTGACACTGAGCCCACCTCACCCTCTGAGCCTCACTTACCTGTCTCTAAAGGCCTGACTGTGCGTGCCATAAAGGGCAGGCGGGAAATGAAGTGAGATGATCTAGTAAAGCGCTCATAACAGGGCAGGGCACATAGTAGGCACTCACCAAAAAGCTATTAAATAAGATCAGAATTACCCAAACCTGAAGCTTCAAAGAGCAATTACTTCTGATGGGATAAAAACGTAGTCACAAGAATTTAAGAAGACAGAGTCTGAGATGGATTTCAAATCTTCAATCTTTTTGTTGTTCAGGCTTTGATAAGCAATGTGGAGCAGAGGGACAAAGAGAAACTAAAATTGGAGGAGGGTGTTAGAGTAATGTATGGGATTCTGGGTACATGATAGCTCCCAATTCTCAGAGCCAGCTATTCTCTGCTTCAAGGTTTGGGGAATTTAAGACAGGCTTTCAACTGAAGTCTGGAGATTCAATCAAGCAGTGACTTAAGTTATTATTAGTAATTAAAGATTGTACCAAAGTGACTGGGGTACAGCCACCTTTTAAATCTTGATTTAGTTATGTTTAATTGTTTGTTTGTTTGCTTTTGAGACAGAGTTTTGCTCTTGTCACCCAGGCTGGAGTGCAGTTGTGCAATCTCCACTCACTGCCACCTGCGCCTCCTGGGTACAAGTGATTATCTTGCCTCAGCCTCCTCAGTAGCTGGGATTACAGGCTCCTGCCACCAAGCCTGGCTAATTTTTTGTGTATTTTCAGTAGAGACAAGGGGTTTCGCCATGTTGGCGAGGATGGTCTCGAACTCTTGGCCTGAAGTGATCTGCCTGCCTTGGCCTGTCAAAGTGCTGGGATTACGAGCGTGAGCCACCGCGCCTGGCCATGTTTAATGGTTTTTAAATGTAGAGATTAATGCATTTGCATTTAGGTGTTTAGATAATCATGAGTACGCGTACTTACGCTGGAAATGATGTTAATTCTTTCTCTGGCTCGACCCTGCCTATCAGAAGCCTAAGTCTTCAAACTGTGGAATCAGAACCACAGTAGCAATGTCTACCAGTGGAACTTTGTTCTGATTATTATGGGAGGGGGTAAACTGCATACCCATAAAATGGGAGCAAATAGCCCCTTGATTATATTTCCTACATTATTACAGATTTTTTTTTTGGAGATTTGATAATTTAAAGTATTTATTCTGAAGGTTTTGCTTGAACAGCAAGCAACAGATAAGGCTTTTCTTATTGTTTTAATTAAGGTGTAATCTACATACAATGAAATGCTCAGATCGTATATGTTTGATGAGTTTGACAAAAGTAGAAAGCCACGTAGCACATACCCTTATCAAGATACAGGTTTCTTTCACCTCAGAAACTTCCTCCCACCTCTTCTCATTAATCCCCATTCTCCTGCCCTCCTCCCAGAGGGAATTATTTTTCTGATCTCTCACCATACATAAGCTCTGCCTGTTCTAAAACTTTATAAAAATGGAATATACATCATGTACCCTTTTGTGTCTGGCACCTTTTTAAACTTTTGTTTTGAACTAAGTATAAATTCACAAGATGTTGCAAAAATAGTACCGAGAGGTCCTGTGTACCCATCACCCAGCTCTTCCCAGTGGTGATATCTTACATAACTGTTGCACGTTATCAAACCCAGGAAATCAATATGGATACCCCACAGTTACCTAGAGTACTATATCTGGCTTATTTTGCTTAGCATATTGTTTTTGAGATTAGATGAAGCATTTTTAGGGATTAGTCTTTTTTTTATTGATCACTAGGCTGGCTAATTTTTTAATGATGTATTTGTTAATGGAAAGGGGACATCTGTTTCCTACTTACAGGGTTTCCTTCCTATAAAAGAATTAGCAGCAGCATAACTAACCATTCACATGCCCAGTTGCCACAAGAGAGTAGACAGACATTCGAGGCCCAGGTTCTTCCTCTTGCCTTCTCTTCCCTTTCCTGGGAAGGAGCTGTCTACAGGCAACTCATGGTCTCCTCTGATTCTCCCGGGAGAGCAGATCTGAAGATCTGAGAAGACTCAGAGGCCTAAACATGTAATGCCTTGGGTTTTTAAATTGGAAATAAAAGGCTAAGAAGGATGGGGATGAGGAGAAGGTTATCACCTTGGTTGGAAGATGTGGCTATAGCTGAGGCAGGTATACTTTCTAATCCTGAGGCCTTGAATTAGATTTACCCACCCAGTCACAGACCAGGTCTGTCCCTGGAAGAGCAGAGAACACCTGTGTTCTGATGGCAGCTCACTTCTAAAAGAGGAAGGGAAGAGAGGCCCAGGTAGGGGCTGGACTGGGAGTGTCTGATTCCTGTCTCAAGTTCACCAATCAGGAAGTGAGGGTGGTGGGTGGCCAGGAGTCTTATGCTAAAAGACAGATCAAGGGTGGAAAATGAGGCTCCGACTGTGTCTGAGGAGAGCCATTTGCTCTCAATTTGTGCCCTGTCTGCTTAGCCTCCTCTCTTCACTGTAGATGTATTAGTTGTGGCAGTGAAGATATGTCACTAGCTTTAGCATATAATTGTGAATAGTGGTGTCATTGTTTGGTAGTTCTTAATGCACTGTCTTTTTCAGACTCCTTGTTTTGCTGCATTGGCATTCTATATTGTTTGTATGATAGTCAAAATTTCTCTTATATTGATAATACACATAGCCACAACTAGAAGAATCAGCTACCTACTCATTTTAGTGAGGTAACTAACATAGAGGCAGTAAATGGAGAAACAACAATAAGCAGAGCCGAATGCTAAATAGAGTCTGGAAGTAAGACACTAGGAACTTACGGAGGACAGAAGCATTTCCTGCTAAGTCGGACACCCATGTTAGGGATGTGCCAAGTAGGCCTGTGTAGCCAGGCACCAAGTGTTATCAAGGATTATGAATTAATATTACCTTCATACACATATACCTTAATAAATTCCAATAAAAGCTTAGAAATGCTTGTTATCAGTGATTTCACATGTCTAGCAGCCTCTTGTCATTGGTTTTTTTTGCCTCAGTCAGAACTGTACAAATCATATACAAGACAACGTGAAACTTCTTGGGTTACCACACAGGCTCTGGTTTTGGCATATATGTGGCCTCAATTGGACAGAAGTTCAAAAGAAATGAATATGTTTTTATTAATAGAGGGAGATGGTTTAGCTGAGGTTGGAAAATAGCGGCTTTGGTCTTAAATCATTTCACACTGTTTGTGGTCTCCGGCGGCTGTGTTTATTCTTTCACAACATCAGTGGGAAGTCAACCATTTTGCAGTTGGCAGTTAAGTTGAGATAAAGCTCGAGGGATTTTAGTTGTGGATATTCCAGAAGATTGCAAAATGCTTTTAGAGACCAGTGCCAAATAGACTAGGGAGGCAGTAGACCAAGAAACAGAGGCCAAGGTGCCAGCCTACCTGGGAGCTGATAGTCTTCTGAGCTTCAGTGAGTCACAAGCCCCTCTGAGCCGGGGCACCTCAGATGGTAGGTTGGCTTCTAGAGCAGAATCTATGAATTCCTTGAGGAAAGACTATTCTGATGGGGGAAGGGTGCAGAGGGAAAAGAGAGGGCCATCCGCTCTGGGCATGTGTGTGTGTTGAGGTTGTCCCCACCTCACACCCATCCACTGCATGCAGTAGAGAATGCAGGCATGAGACCACAGCTGCTGGGCCTGTGTTGTGTCCTCAAGTCCAGTGATCCAAGTCGGAAGCCCCCCCAACACCCTGCCTTTTTTTGTTTTTTAACACAGAGTCTCACTCTGTCACTCAGGCTGGAGTGCAGTGGTGCTATCAAAGGTGTGGCTCACTGTAACCTTCGCCTCTGGGGTTCAAGCGATTCTCCTGCCTCAGCCACAAGAGTCACTGGGATTACAGACATGAGCCACTGGGCCCAGCCCCATATTTAAGACAAAGATCTTTCATTTGCTAAGGTTTCTCAATAATTAATAGTTGAAAACACAATTTGAAACTGATAACTAAGTCCCTATAGTCAACTTGAAAAAAACAGAAGCTAAAGCTTTTGAGTTCTAATTTTGCTGTATTAAAATGTGGTTTGTGCATTTATAAATGATCTAATTTCTTCTTCGTTCAGTTTCCTCTTTAAAATGGATCTCCCAATAGTGACTGCACAGTGAAAACTTTGAGGCTTACATAACTCAGTGTGAGCCGGGCAGCTTTGCCAGCTCTCCGGGCATTTTACCCAACTGAGGGTGGTACCTGTTATGATCAAAGAATTTGGGAAACGTGGAAAGAAGCTGTCTCAGAAAAGTGAGCACCAGAAAGTTGTCAAGTGTAGCTGAGTGATTTTTCAGCAAATTAGTAACCAGAAGCAGAATGAAACGTTTCTTCCTGGATATTTACCAAAACCTGTGTCCCCTTTTGTCCTAAACATCACCTAACAATTGCTAATAAGCAAGGAAAGTTACATTTTTATTCATCCTCTTGGTGGATTATCACTGCCATTTTTTTCTCTTTTTTCTTCTTCCTACTGGCTGCCTTCTGACTCACTATATCAGTTCCACAGGATTGCAAGTTAGGAGATGGGGAAAAAGATAGGAATGAAAACTTGTGTTTTTCAATGTGTTATTTCCTGGTGAAATGCTATTTAAGAGGTTGGAAATTTCTCTAAGTTCTTTAGAGACTAAACAAGTATTTAGGTGTTCATTTAACTTAGACTTTTTTTAAGTAAGGGATTTGAGGTGGTTTGAAAGATTATATACAATATAGGCCAGGCGCAGTGGCTCACGCCTGTAATCTCAGCACTTTGGAAGGCCAAGGTGGGCAGATCACAAAGTCAGGAGTTCAAGACCAGCCTGACCAAATGGTGAAACTTCATCTCTACTAAAAATACAAAAATTAGCTGGGCATGGTGGCGTGTGCGTGTAATCCCAGCTTCTCAGGAGGCTGAGGCAGGAGAATTGCTTGAACCAGGACCCAGGAGGTGGAAGTTGCAGTGAGCCAAGATTGCGCCACTGCACTCCAGCCTGGGCTACAGAGGGGGACTCTGTCTCCAAAAAAAAAAAAAAAAAGATTATATACAATATAAAAGAAAAATGTGTATCTAAGTTTGTGCATTTATAAATAATATACATTAGAATAGAAAGTTAAGAAAAAAATGGATGGATACCTCCAAGCATAAAGCTTGGGCGTGGGTTAACTCCTGCTTTGGGGGCAGGCCCAGTGGGGGGGTTTGGGGTGGGAGTAAGTAGGAAATAAAGACCCTCTGAGCAAAGCACAGAGCTCACTGATGATTTTCACAGATTTATCGCTGTTCAACCGAGAGTTCTTGTTTTTGTTTTATTTTACTTTGTTTTTGTTTTGTTTAATTTTCATTTGTATACAATGAATTTGAAAGCTGGAGCAAAATTCAGAGTGAAGTTGGCTTGGGACTTGCCTTTACTGTGACCACGTGATTTAGCGAGACTCTCCTCCCCACACCCAGTTTTTGTTTGTTTGTTTTTGCATTTTTTCCAGAAAAGGCCACTGGTCTGAGCATTCAGGGCCCCACCGTCACCCCGCAGTGAGATTGGTGGCTCTCAGAGGTTGGTGACAGTCTCTCAAGATAGAGGCCTTCAGAGCTGCATCTGCCTGGTGACCTCTTCCTGATTCTTCTCCCTCAGGGCTTTAAGCCCTGGTTCATCCAGGCCTCTGCTAAACTCCTGCACTTTGTTGCCAGAGGTGTCTTAAAGGGAAAAACTCCCTTTTTGTCTCTCCTGTCTCTTCTTTCTTTCTTTCTTCCTTCTCCTTCCCCTTCTCATTTGCTCTTCCAGCCCTCCAGCAGCTGAACATTTAAGAGCTTTTTATGAGCACATTTGTTGTCCTCTGAGTAGGAAGAGGAATAAGAAGTGGTTTATATCCTAGAGGAGTTCACCATGGGAGAGAAGGTGCCTGAGACAGTGAGGATGCTTCTGTGATGGGGGTTATAGAGGCAGGAACAGGATGCCTTGGTAACAGGGAAGAGGAAACGACTGGTCAGCCTTGGAAAGGACTTCAGAGAAAAGTTATCCTGAGGTGGGTTCTGAAAAATGAGCAGGAGGCTGGGCATAGTGACTCATGCCTATGATCCCAGCACTTTGGAAGGCTGAGGCAGGCAGATCACTTGAGGTCAGGAGTTCAAGACCAGCCTGGCCAACATGGCAAAACCCCGTCTCTACTAAAAATACAAAAATTAGTGGGGCATGGTGGTGGGCACTTGTAATCCCAGCTACTTGGGAGGCTGAAGCAGGAGAATTGCTTGAACCTGGGAGGTGGAGGTTGCAGTAAGCCAAGATCGTGCCACTGCACTCCAGCCTGGGAATCCGAGCAAGACTCTGTCTCAAAAAAAAAAAAAAAAAAAGAAAAGAAAAGAAAAGAAAGAAAAGGAAAAGAAAGAAAAATGAGCAGAAAATGGGCCAGGGGAGAAAGGGTGGCGGAGTATGATCGAGGACACTCTGGGCAGAGGAAGTCGCCTGTTCAAAGGCATGGAGTCATGAAAGGATGAGGACCTTGTGTGGTGCAGAGCCTGAAAGATGGCCAGGGTGGTGCGGAGGCAAAGGAGATGAGCTTGGAGGGATGAACTGCACTTCAGAGACTGAGGAACCTTTAGTCTATGGGTGCTGCCTGCTAGGCTGGAACTCTCAGGAGGCCTTTGAACAGGGAAGGCTGGGCTTTGAGATGTCCCCTCTGGCAGCAGCAAGCAGCTGTGGGGGTGAACTATGAAAGGAGCCCGTTCAAGGGGCTGTGGAGTTTGGGTAAGAGATAGAGTGGACTTAAACTGAACCAGTGATGCTGCTGATGGAGAGAAAGGGTGAACGTGTGACCAGTCAGGTGGGGAAAGGGATGGGGCCGAGAGTTTAGAAACCTGGGAAGGAGCTGCTGTCAGAAATGAGATACACCAGAGAACACATTCACAAGAGTGCTGCTCCCCCTCCAGAGAGTTCATTTTTCTTTCATCCATTATTTTTTATTCTGTGATGGGGGTTATAGAGGCAGGAACAGGATGCTTTGTTAACATGGAAGAGGAAGCATCTGATCGGCCTCTGAAAGGCCTTCATAGACAAGTTAGCCTGAGCTAGATAACTCTAGAGTCCATTTTTCTTTCATTCATAATTTTTTATTCCTCTGCTTTAAAAAAAATCATCTTAAAATCTATCTACCTCAGAGATACTGTCTGCTTAGCCCATGGTGTTCTGATATCACAGTCTTTCCTTTGTAGATGTTCACTCATTCATTCATTCCATTAGTAAATGCCTATTGAGCACCCACCATGTACCAGGCACTAGACTTGGAGCTGGAAGTACAATGGTGAAAAAGACGAACAAGGTTTATGCCCTTACTGAAGCTTCTAGTCTGGAAGAGTAGACAGATAGTAACACATAATATTAAATAACTTAGCATGAAGTAGAGTTTATGGGGCCTATATGGTATGAGATGAAGCTTGATAGGTTGAGAAGGACCAGATCTATTAAGCCCTGTAGTCCATGGTCAGGGAACTGAATATTAGCCTGGGGCTATGAACAAAATGTCAGTATGGCTTGTAACAGAAAGCAGAAAGGCAGGATTCTGGGATGTCTCTGCTTGAGCAACTTGGTTGATGGTATCATCTATTGAGCTACTGCTGTGTATTTTTCAAATGCGTGGTATATGTTTCATGCATGTTATTTCTACCAGCACCACAAATGACAAATTTGGAAATATGTGAGGTATGTATGTTACTCAACTATGTATATCATGTGCAGCAAATGGGTAGGGATTTCAATCAGATGACATGTCACATGTAAATGTGGGCTTTCTCTCCTGACTTGGGTTATTGATGAAAGTCGTGTATGTGGGGCAGAAGAGCTGTCTAAACTTTTTCTAATGAGGTGAGAATAAGGCCTGAGAAGGAGAAAAAATTGAGATTGAACAAGAAAATAAAAGCTCCTAAGGAAACTATGATCCTTTCTGCTGGCAGTGTCCCTTGCCAGAGGTTAGATGTGGGGAGTGTGAAGATGACTGTGGATTGGGATGCCCCATCTTTGATGCTCTGGGGACAGGGAAAAGGAACCGTTGGTGTTCAGTGACTGGAATGGGTATTTCATGGTTTCCTGTGGTGTCTGTCTGCCTGGGAGTCATACAGGCATCTGTACTCTTGTCTCTATGGAAGAGAATTTTGAGGCATCCTCTGAATTGATGTAAACCAGTAGTGTTCAAGAGCCTGGGCTGTCTCAGGAGAACAGGTAGAAATGGGGTCAGGTGATGAGAATTTTCCATTTTATGACAGCAATGGAATTCCTAGAATGGTTCATTAGTCTTCATAAAAGATCCATTCCTGGCTGGGTACAGTGGTTCACCCCTGTAATCCCAGCACTTTGGGAGGCTGAGGTGGGTGGATCACTTGAGGCCAGGAGTTCAAGACCAGCCTGGCCAACATGGCAAAACCTCATCTCTACTAAAAATACAAAATTAGCCAGGCATGGTGGCATGCATCTGTAATTGCAGCTACTCGGGAGGCTGAGGCACAAGAATTGCTTGAATGGGGGAGGTGGAGATTGCAGTGAGCCGAGATCCTGCCACTATACTCCAGACTGGATGACAGAGGGAGACTCTGTCTCTAAAAAAAAAAAAAAAAAATCCATTCCTTAGGTTATAAGAAGACTACATTGTGATATTATGCAAATCCATGGGTTAAGTGGAATGTCCAAATGTCCAAGTAATTTGTTTCACCTCCAGTGTCTGGGATACTGAAACTTTCAGGGAAGAATTTACGGAATCATTGTCTAATTGAATTGATTGCAAAAGACGTGAACACATTTATTTGAAGGATTTTTTTTTTTTTTACATTTTCTGTGTTTTCAGGGTAGTCAGTTAAATTTTAACATATCTTTTTGTTGCTGTTGTTTTAAGGAAAAACCATGTCATCTTAAGAATTGTTTTTAAAAGTATGTTTACTATGGCTGTAGCGACGCTTTATGTTTCCATGATGCTTTACAGTATTAGATAAACAATAAAAACAGTGCTACATGTTTCCATTTGCTACACACAACCCCCTGAGAGGTGAGCAGGGCTTGTCACCCACTTTTCACAGAGGAGAAAATGGGGAAGTGGAGGAAGGAGTGGCTGTCCCCAGGCACTTCACTAGGAAGAGACGTGGGACTTGAATCCCTGTCATTTGACTCTAAACTGTTGGCAGCCATGCCATGCACACATCTCATCTCACTGAATCCTCGCAACTGCTGGGCAAGTATTGTCACCTCTGCTCTACTGATGAGAAAAATGTGCTCCAGGAGGTTAAATAACTAACCCAGGCTGACAGGTGGCGGGGCTGAACTGGCTCTTAACCAGTAGCTGTCCTGTAGTGTCCCACAAGGAAGGAGCACACTGCATATTAAAATTATTCAATAACAACGTTAGTTTTATGGTTGACTAAACTTTTCTCTTCTTGACTCTTTGACAAAGGTAAAGTAGATAGCTTTCCTGAAAATTTTTTTTTTATAAACTAAGACAAATTTGTGAGATCTTAATACTTGCCTCCTGGGAGAGAATGCAACTAAAGATCTTCAATATTCCTTGGCCACATCATTAGCTGATGATACTTATAACAGCATAGAACAATCAGATGAGAATACCTATAAAATGAAAAAAGAAAAAGGAAAACATAGAACAAGAAGTTTCTAATCTGCAGAACTGATGTGGTTATCACAGGGCTAGTTGAAGATCTTAGGACTGTTAACAAACCTGGAGGATGATTTGTTTAACCCTAGGTTTGGGGTATACCAATTGCTTACTAAGATTAATATTCCATTCCTTGCCTATGAACTAAATTAGGCTTTCTTTGTTTTCATTTGTCGCTACTTGTGCCTAGACTCACATTCTCTGGTAGGAGATGCGTAGTGGGAGCTTGGTTTAGCTACTGATGTAAGGAAATTTATGAGATGAATTGTACTGTGCTGCTTCATGTGGTTATACTTTTTCAGTTAAAAAAAAATGGCACAAGCATGCTTTTATCCTAGGTGACTGCTACATTGAGAAACTTGGTTGATTCACCATTAGTAAGAAGTAAGTTCCTAAGCATCAGTGCCCTTCCCCAGCTCTGCACGGTGATGGAACAGTGCGTGGGTGACAAGGACGTCTGTACCAATATTGCCAGAATATTCAGGTAGGTAGACTAAGACGTGAACTAGCCTTACAAAAATGCTAATGCTTAGATTTTGGGTCATCTTCAATATTTGCCTGAGTGACTGGCAAGGAATCCTTTTTCTTCTTCTTTTTACTCCACCTACCAGAAAGGGTAAATATAGTGGCCCAAGTTAAAAATGAACAATTCAAACAAATGACTCCATTGCCTGTGTGATTCTAAACTCATTGGTTGTTAAGTCACTTATTTTAGTTCTTTGGTGAGTTGTGAGCTACGGGCAGGTGTGTGCTTAATCTTCTCAGCTTATTTGAGATAAAAAAAAAAACTGTATACCAAACAAAGCAAACACTCCAGTTTGCTAGGAAATAAACAGGAGTTTTAAATCAGAAAGGGAATCGATGCTTAGAAAGTCTGATCTGACTTTGTAATAGAAGGTTACTCTATTTCAGCTATTTGAACTTTGGTTCACACTTGCGCTAGTCATAGCTACACTTACTTTATTTCCTCCAGAAATAAAGATCATTTGAATCTAGGTTGGCTCAAAGCAAGATGTTGTTAAATTTCACAGCTGTCTTTAAATTATGCATTTCTGTTTCCTACTGCTCTTTGTCAGTATTTTTACATAATGATTCTTCTTGGGAGTCTGTGGCTTTTTCTTGAACTGTAATGCTGTAGTTGTTTAAAGAAATGCAGAGTTTCCTGAAGACTGAATTGGTACTTGACCCCAGGACCCCTGGATGCAGATATGAGTCCAGATCTGATTTTTTTTTTAAATGAATGTCAACTTGTATTATAGATTAAATGGTACACAGGTTTGTTACATAGGTAAATTGTGTGACGTGGAGGTTTGGGGTCTCTACAATTTTGTCACCCAGGCAGTAAGCATAGTACCCAGCAGGTGGTTCCTCAGCCCCAGCCCCCTCCTTCCCTCCACATCTGATCTTCTTATACTGTACTTCCCTGAGCTTTGTTCTGGATTCCTAATGACTACCTATCTAAAGCACTGTAAAATCATAAGGAATTTATTTTTGCTTATAGTGTCATGTAGGGGTCCAACTTCATATGTTTCCCGTGTGGATAGTTGATTGTTCCAGCACCTTTTACTGACTGTGCTGTCCTTTCTCACTGATTTTGTCAGACAGAAGTTTCCATGTGATTGCAGGTTTGTTTCTGGGCATTCGATTTGGTTTATCCTCAGACCTGTCCCACAGTGTACTCACTATTATAGATTTAATTTGAGTCTTGCTATAAGATGAATCCTTCACTTTTTGTTGTTGAGATGGGGTCTCACCCTGTCGCCCAGGCTGAAGTGCAGCGGCACAAATATGGCTCACTATAGCTTCAACTACCCAGGCTCAAACGATCCTCCCACCTCAGCCTCCCTAGTAGCTGGGACCACAGGTGCACGCCACCATGGTCAGCCAATTTTTATTATGTGTAGAAACGAAGTCTTGCTATGTTGCCCAGTCTGGTCTCAAACTCCTGGGCTCAAGTGATCCTCCTGCCTCAGCCTCCCAAAGTGCTGGGATTACAGGTGTGAGCCACCCTGCCTGGCTTTCAAATCCCTCACTTTTTTTCTTTTTTAAGA
>CAUYLG010052889.1:0-19901 GCA_963573385.1 Cacajao melanocephalus
AAAAATGCAACCCTCATAGATAAACACAGTAATAATTGTAAACTCTTAATATACAAATAAAAAGTAAGGATACTTAAAAATTAATTTTAAAATACCAAAAAAAAAAAAAAAAAAAAAAAAAAAAAAAGTCCAGGACCAGGATAGATTTACAGCTGAATGCTATCAGACATTCAAAGAAGAATTGGTACCAATCCTACTGAAACTATTCCAAAAAAGAGAGAAAGAGTGACTCCTCCGTAAATTGTCCTATGAAGCCAGTATCACCCTAATAAGAAAACTAGGAAAGGACATAACGAAAAAAGAAAACTACAGACCAATATCCCTGATAAACACAGATGCAAAAAGCCTCAACAAAATACTAGCTAACTGAATCCAACAGCATAAAATAAAAATAAAATCTACATACAATGATCAAGCGGGTTTCATACCAGGGATGCAGGGATGGTTTAACATCCACTGAGTTAATAAATGTGACACACTACATAAACAAAATTAAATACAAAAATCACATGAGTATCTTAATAGATGCAGAAAAAGTATTTGACAAAATAAAGCAACGCTTTATGATTAAAACCCTCAGCAAAATTTACATAGAAGGAACAAAACTTAAGGTAATAAAAGCCATCTATGAGAAACCCGCAACCAACATTATGCCAAATGGGGAAAAGTTGAAAGCATTCCCCCCAAAACAGGAACAAGACAAGGATGCCCACCTTCACCACTTCTATTCAGTATCATACTGGAAATCCTAGCTAGAGCAATCGGACAAGAGAAAGAAATAAAGAGCATCTAAATGGGTAAAGTGGAAGTGAAACTGTTGCTGTTTGCCAAATATGTAATTGTATACCTAGGAAACACTAAAGACTCATCCAAAAAGCTCCTAGATCTGATAAATAAATTCAGTAAAGTTTCAGGATACAAAATCAATATATATAAATCAGTAGCGCTGATATACACCACCAAGAACTCAACCCCTTTAACAACAGCTGCAAACATATAAAATATTTAGGAATATACCTAACCAATGAGGTGAAAGACCTCTATGAGGAAACTACAAAACACTGCTAAAAGAAATCATAGATGACACAAACAAATGGAAAAACACCCTATGCTCACAGATGGGTAGATCTAGTATTGTGAAAATGACCATACTGCCAAAAACAATCTACAAATTTAATGAAATTGCCATCAAAATACCACCATCATTCTTCACAGAACTCAACAAAAACAATCCTAAAATTCATATGGAACCAAAAAAGAGCTCGCATAGCCAAAGCAAGACTAAGCAAAAAGAACAAATCTGGAGGCATCACTTTACCTGACTTCAAGCTACTCTATGAGACCATAGTTACCATTACATTAGTAATAATGTATCAATATTGATTCATTAATTATAACAAATGTGTCATACAAATGTCAAATGTGAGTAATGGGGAAACTGTTAAAGACACAATTATTCAATTACACTTGTTGAAGCATAGTAAGGAAGATTTCATTCAAAACTATCACAACTGGAATAGGGAGCACTGCAATATATTGCAGTGGGGGATAGAGATTGCGCTTAATTCCAAATACAGATGGAAAAGTGGAAATATGTAACCAAGGAGCAGCGTGGGGGTTGGTGAGTGGAAAATTACTAAGAGGGAAATATCAAGGCTAAGGGAGATCTTGACTAAACCTACCTAATAGGATTCTTGTGAAATACAGGCTAGGGTGATCAGACATTACCTGGAGGATGGTAGAGGATTACATTATATATCAGATATCACCAATGGGATAGCAGAGTGATCAGACATAGAGGAGGGTGTGTTCTTTCTAAAACTGAATTTTATGAAAGAGTACACAGATGGAACTAAGAGAAGGTTCAGGAGCCATATTGAAGTTTGATTAACCAGATAATCTTTGTCAAAACTCAGTATGGATATATGTGAACTCTGTTCTATCTCCAAAAATAATTCTGTAAATCTACATCTTTTCTCAAATAAGTTTATTTTAAAAATATTATCAGGCCAGGCGCGGTGGCTCATGCCTGTAATCCTAGCACTTTGGGAGGCCGAGGCAGGCAGATCACAAGGTCAAGAGATCGAGACCATGGTGAAACCCCATCTCTACTAAAATATAAAAAAATTAGCTGGGCGTGGTGGTGCACCTGTGGTCCCAGCTACTTAGGAGGCTGAGGCAGGAGAATTGCTTGAAACCGGGAGGCGGAGGTTGCAGTGAGCCAAAATCACACCACTGCACTCCAGCCTGGTGCCTGGCGACGGAGCAAGACTCTGTCTAAAAAAAAAAAAAAAAAAATATATATATATATATATATAGTTTATATATATAAAATATATATATAAACAATATATATATAATGTATATATATAATCAAACTGCCAATTACTACATTTGAATCAATACACTTAACATCTCTTACCCAAGGTTCTTTGGTTAGACTACTATTAACTATTTGAAAATAATGACCATTTAATTGTTAAATCACAGGCAAGATTTTGCTAAATTTGCAATCTACGTACTTATTTATTTGTTTATTTATTTTTGAGAGAGGGAGTCTCACTATGTTACTCAGGCTGCTGGCCTCAAAGTCCTGAGCTAAGCCATCCCCTGCCTCAGCATCTCCTCCCCGGCACCCGGAATTACAGGCATGCACCACCATGCCCAGCTTCTTTTCCCCCTATTTTGGTTTTTTTTTCAGACACTTGTCATGTCCGGAACATAAATTTGGAGTGTGTGGTCCCACTAAGATCTATAAGATGTGTACAATTCATACTTACCAATAAAATAGCTATATAGGAATTGGATGCGGTGGCTCACACTTGTAATCCCATTGCTTTGGGAGGCCAAAGCAGGAGAATCACTTAAAGCCAGGAGTTCAAGGCCAGCCTGGGCAACATAACGAAGCCCCCAATTTTACAAAAAAATAAAATAAAATTAGCCAGTTGTGGTGGCATGTGCCTGTAGTCCCGGATACTCCAGAAGCTGAGGCAAGAGAATCACTTGAGACCAGGAGTTTGAGGCTGCAGTGAGGTATAATCACACCACTGCACTCCAGCCTGGACGACAGAGCAAGATCCTATATCAAAAATAAATAAGTAAATAGAAATAGTATTCTATATTGAAGGGTAGTCATTTCTGTAATAAATAATATTACATTAGATAAATCATATATGTAGTCAACTGTACAAGTCAGCATAGTCACATGAATTTTAAAATACGTTTGTTAGAAACAAATGTGAATATAAGCCTACATGTAAATATGGAGAAACCATGACATAGTTTTCAATTGTTGGACTAAAAGAGAAAAAGACAGTCAGCTGTATGAAGTGCATTTTGGGTTTTGCTTTGTTTGGTCAATCCCTAGAACAGTGTGAGTCACATATTAGTTGAACTGTGAATATATATTAGATGCATGAATGAGCATTGATGATGGATACTGAAAGGGCAAAATGATGGATGATTGGCATGGTTTTGTAAATTATCAGATTTATATTTCAATAGGATTATTGTAACTGTTGTTCTATGAGTTCAAAACCCTAAAATAATTTAACTCACTCTCCTCATTTTCTCCTATTGTTCTCATTTTTCTCTAAGACTAAGCTTCCAGAATAATAGAGAATATCAGAATGAGTTCTCCGTGTTACTTAGTAATATATGTCTGTTCTTAGCAAAGGTTATGAGGAACCCGGAATGCTTTTATATGGCAGGATTTGTCTTGTTATTCTGGCTAGGTTGAGGGGGAAATAAATCTAACAACCAGTTGAGTATCAGTAAATGTACTTAGTTGGCGGAAAGATAAACCACAATGTGAGCAATCCCCCCATAACATCTGAAAGATGATTGTAATTGTGGTATGCATATGTTATTATTTAAAAATTCAATTATTCAAATGTGAATTGTTCATGTTTAAAGGATAAAAGGATCCCTATTGTCAGGGCACGAATACGATCAGGTATCTACTATTAATTCGTCTGTTTTTATAACCAGCACACACCAAAATTCTTCTACTCACCATTAATCAAAATTAAATAAGGAAGAAACCTAATGTACAACAAAATGAAATAAATGTAAGAGTTAAAAGGAGGAAAGATAATATAAAAGCATATGAAAATAAATGTAAATGGGATAGCAATGCATTAATTAAATGCTATCTTTTTGCTTTATTGGGGCCACAGTTTTGGCTCTGTGCTTCAGAGAAAACAACACAAATGAAATAACATAATTAGATAAATTATACATGCAGTCAAAATCAAAAGACAAGGCAGTTTCTTAGGAGAAATAGAGCTACCTTCATCAGAGAACCATCTAACACGTCCATATGATCATGTACATACAAAGCTTCTAGCTGCCTATCTTAAAGAGAATGAATATGCTTACTTTTTTCTCTATCTAAAAATAAATTTACACACAGAGAGAGAAATAGAGAGGGAGATTGTTCTTTGAAATATAACAGAAATTGTTAATAGATAATAATTAATTAATAGAAAATCATTCTTTTTCACTTCCAACCAAACAAATATTTAAATGATGGTACCATAGATGTAAGGTTGTGTGAACTCCTATTATGATAATAAAAAGCAAACTCCAAGAGTGTGGATATATTGGTTTATAAAAAAAAGAAATGATAAATATATACCATGTTTATCCAGCTCTTTCTCTATATATCTATATACTATTTTCTTTATTTAAAACATCAAATTTTTATTTTTAGAAAGTAAATTGTTAACAATTAAAGCTCCTTGGGACAGTGTAGCACCTCAGTAGGTTCTGAGACGGACAATTAATTGGGCAACTACATTATAGTTTAAAATTGCCAGTCCTGGTATCACTGTTACAGGTACCAATAGAGTGAGAGCCGAGTCTCACCTTCAGAAAGCCAATAAAAAAGAACTACTGCAGGCAGATGTGTTACAATGTAAAGAAAGACCTTCAGCTTAAGCAGTTGTAGGTAAAGCAGGATCTTTATTTTGGCAACAGGGAAATTTTTCTCTCTCCCTTTTCTTCTTCTTCCTCCTTCTCTTTTGCCTCCTCCCTCTCCTCCTCCTCCTACTCTTCCTCTTCTTCTTCTTCTCTCCTCCCTCCTCCTTCTTCTTCCTTCTTCCTTCCTTCTTCCTCCTCCTCCTCCTTTTTCCTCTTCTTCTCCTGCTTCCTTTATTTTTCCTCTCTGCCTCAAAATTTTACACCAGTAGTATCCCTTGTTTACCTTCAGTTTATCTGATTATACCTCTCTGAAACAGCATGTCCAATCTTCATTTCCTGTTAACTCTTACCTGCCCTTAAAAAAAAAGTGCAACAGACCGGGCGCAGTGGCTCGCGCCTGTAATCCCAGCACTTTGGGAGGCCGAGGTGGGCAGATCACCAGGTCAGGAGTTCGAAACCAGCCTGGCCAATGTGGTGAAACCCCATCTCTACTAAAAATACAAAATTAGCCGGGCGTGGTGGCGCATGCCTCTAATCCCAAACTCGGGACGCTGAGGCAGGAGAATCGCTTGAACCTGGGAGGTGGAGGTTGCAGTGAGCCAAGATCACACCATTGCACTCCAGGCTGGGCAGCAAAAGTGAAACTCAGTTTCAATTTAAAAAAAAAGTGCAACACTATTTACAAAAGCAAAGAGTTGGAACCAACTCAGATGCCCATCAATGATAGACAGGATAAAGAAAATGCAGCACATATACATCATGGAATACTATGCAGCCATAAAAAGAATGCATTCATGTCCTTTGCAGGGACATGGATATAACTGGAAATCATCATCCTCAACAAACTAACACAGGAACAGAAAACCAAACACTGCATCTTCTCACTCATAAGTGGGAGTTGAACAATAAGAATACATGGACACAGGGAGGGGAACATCACACACTGTGGCCTGTCGGGGGGTGGGGGGAAAGGAGAGGGAGAGCATTAGGACAAATACCTAAAGCTTTCAGGGCTTAAAACCTAGATGATGGGTTGATAGGTGCAGCAAACCACCATGGCACATGTATACCTATGTAACAAACCTGCATGTTCAGCACATGTATCCCAGACCTTAAAGTAAAATTTTTAAAAAGTGCAGTAACATAGGTTAGCCAATTTATTCAACCTGTAGGGAAATATAACATTAATGTGTATTTATAGCATTAATCTATTCAAACTTTCTCTGATAGTAATCTCTTGCAATATATTTAGATTTTAAAACATATTTTCTTCATATTTTATATTAGCTTTAAAAATTGGTGATACACATGCATACGTATGTTCATTGTGGCACTGTTTACAATAGCAAAGTCCTGGAACCAACCCAAATGCCCATCGATGATAGACTGGACAAGGAAAATGTGGCACATATGCACCATGGAATACTATGCAGCCATAAAAATGATAAGTTTGTGTCCCTTGTAGGGACATGGATGAATCTGGAAATCATCATTCTCAGCAAACTGACACAAGAACAGAAAATCAAATACCACATGTTCTCACTCACAGGCGGGTGTTGAACAATGAGAACACATGGACACAGGGAGGGGAACACCACATACTGGGGTCTGTTGGGGGGGACAGGGGAGGGACAGAGGGTAGGTGGGGAGGTTGGGGAGGGATAACATGGGAAGAAATACCAGATATAGGTGATGGGGTTATGGAGGCAACAAACCACAATGCTATGTATGTACCTATACAACAATCCTGCATAATCTGCACATGTACCCCAGAAACTAAAGTACAATAAAAAAAAAATCGGTCATACAAAACAACCAGGAATAGTGAAAACAGGAGATTATTTTATATGTAACCTGCTGACTTTATTTATTTACACAGCAATAACAGGATGTACATAGCTTTCATTAAATTAAGCGTTTTTCTTAGTGATTGATACCAAATGAATATATTTTGCTTCTTACAGAGTTTGCAGGCATTTCTTTCTTACCCCCAAGACACAAATTGTTTTCTTTAATAGAAGACCAGTATCCTTTGACGGTATCAAACATCATTTGGCCCTTCTGAGATTCCTCAAGAAAGCAGTCTTTACTACGTATACAAATTCTCTTATTTTTCCATTTTCCTCTGCAATATTTTGGCATTGTTGATTCAAAATATGAGCTTCTAAATTCCTAACATTTCCTGCTATATTTTATAATAATAAATATGATGCTTGAGTTTCCTTTAAGCCAATTAAGCAAAAACTAATGATAATCACAAACTAGATTTTTAAAATATCCTATATTTTCCTTTGGATCTTGATGGAAGCTACTATCTCTCCTCAAAGGAATCTTTTCTTTATACCCTTTCTGATTCTCCCTTTCACACAGGTGCAACATTAAAATCCTATAACTTGGTATCAAAGGGGCAATTCTGCAAGAAGCATATCACTCAAGTACTGATTTCACCTTGAAAATATCACAAGAATGTACCTTTTGTTGCTGTGCAGGTAATTACCAATATTGACAGTGTGTCCCCAAGCAAAGCCACTTCCTATATGCACTAAGAAAGGTGATTCACTCTATTTCCAGCTAAACACCTGAATGGATGCCTACCAGAAAGCAATAGGAGGAAAAGAGGTAATTGTTTATAACTCCTAAATGAGGTTTTCCTTCCTTAATTATGTTTCTTCCTACGAATTTACTAAATGACAATGATAGGGGGAAAAACTGAAATGCATAAGAGATATTTCTTTAAAAATAAATTATACTGATGCCACTATGGGGGAGGGGGCTCAGGGAGGGGAAAACTTTTATTCCCATAGAGACCCATTCTAAATTCTGTAAAAGTAATTAAAGCTTTTATTACTACAGTCATATTTCTAGTTTAAATTTTTTGCCACCAGTTTTATGTATAAATCTATGCTGATTTTAAAATGTTTAAAAAATAGGCTTATAAAGTTCTGGGAAAGCTAAATATTTCACACTTCAAAGTATAAGCCTTAAAATAAGCAATTTCTTGGCATTGATTTTTCAGTAAAAACAAATGTTGAGTCCACTAATTGAAACAGAATAAGCACAAGCAAAATGAGGTAGAGTAAATCAATTAACTAAGAGAAATGTGAATCAAATACAGTTAAGAACCAAATCTTCACTTGAGTTTGGACATTGTTACTTTTCTACCCAATAAGTCAAAAAGCATGAGTCAATATAATGCATGTTTTGCAAGTTTATAAACCAAAAATTTGAAATTGTGTGTAATCTAGACCCAGGGAAGAAAAACATTTCATACCTCCATCATTTCAACCAAATCACATTTTCCGCCATTGTCATCTACATGACATAACTCTACATGACACATCTATGTTATGCTTCTAATAATACACATAATTCAGATGGCCTATTCACCAACAGAGAATTTATTTGTAGAATGAATGGTTGTAGCTACAAAAAAATCATGCTTTATAATTTTTCTTTTTCTTGAAGCCTAACAATGCAATTAAGTGAGAGGAATGTTTATCATTTTGATGGGTGTTTAAACAGAATGCCAGACCAAGTCCTAGCTTATTGTGTGATATGATTATGTCTATGTGATAGAGATACTATATAAAATTGTCCTCTGCTGAACTATGACAACATCAAGCATATTATTGAATGACATATAATTTAGGTTAATTCTAAAAATCCATTTGGTTTTGTAAATAACTTCTCACAAATTGGTCTTGCATGATTAAAATAAGTAAAGCCTTAATCAAGAGAAGTCATGCTAGCAAAATAAATTCCACCAAAATACTTTAAAACGTTCTCACTCACAGGTGCGTGTTGAACAATGAGAACACGTGGACTCAGGGAGAGGAGCATCACACACTGGGGGCAGTTGGTGGGGGTAGGGGAGAGACAGTGGGGGGTGGGGAGGGAGTCGAGGGTGGGGAGGGATAACATGGGGAGAAATGCCAGATATAGTATGCACCTAAAGTAAAATAAATAAATTTTTAAAAAAACTTATTTCAAATTAGCAATTAATGGCTTGTCCACCCCCTTATCTAGTTCTCAGAAAGTATATAGTAAACCACATGTTAATCTAATATGGGCACTTCCCAGCTTGAATTGTATCATTCTAAATATTATTATCCATTTACATTTCTCAAAATATGTTAAGGTTAAGCACACTTTTATATAAATTCTATATAGATTTGAATAAAAGTAAAAAATACTATTTATTTAAAGAACAGTAATACATGAAGCAGTTCTTTCCATTATATGCATTCCAATAACTCTGGCAAACACTAACATCTGTGGCGTTTCTTCCCCCTTCTACATGAGCTTGACAAGGGAAATTAATTTCAGATGCATCCAGCTCTATAAAAGTGACAAACTATTTTTACAAAAAAAAAAAACTGCAATAATTTGCAAAAGTCTTATATTTTCAAGTAATAATGATAAAGGGAATTTTCTGTAACTGAAATTGCTATTCTGATAAACATGCTAAGATCCTCTGTCTCACTTATAAATATGGAAAATTATATCTAGGCATCAATGAGACAATTTTTTCACCTATTCATTTCTTAATATTAAAACTCTTTAAGGCTGGGCACGGTGGCTCACACCTGCAATCCCAGCACTTTGGGAGTCCAAGGATAGCAGATCACGAGGTCAGGAGTTCGAGACCAGCCTGGCCAACATGGTGAAACCCCGTCTCCACTAAAAATATAAAAATTAGCCTGGCACAGTGGCATGTGACTGTAATACCAGATACTCAGGAGGTTGAGGCAGGAGAATTGCTTGAACCCAGAGGCAGAGTTTGCAGTGAGCCGAGATTGTGTCCCTGTACTCCATCCTGGGCAACAGAGCAAAACTCTGGCTCAAGAGAAAAAAAAAAAAAAAAACCAAAACACTTCAATAGTATCCAGTATCTCTAAGAGTTTAGGGGAAGAGTAACCTCATACACACTAAATGGGATTATAATCTAGTTTATTCTTTTTGTCAGGCAGCTTAACAATATCTACCAATACATGTGTTTTAATGTACATACAGAGATGATGAATAGGAGATCGAAAGATGACACATGCCATACACATATCTGATTATTTTTATCAAAACTATGTAAAGAATATAAAAATAATTAAGTATAATACAATTTAAAACTCAGCTATATTCACGAACAGTTTAATCAAGAGATGAAAAACACATAATAAGTAATATATTTTTGAATAGATACTCAACCATACGAGTAAACTAGAAAATGTACATAAAAGACAAAATGGTGTTCCATTTTACAATTTTCACATTTGAAAAATTAAAATACGTTATCCAATTGCTATGAGATGTTGAGCAAAAAGACTTCTCTTGTACTAGTGAGAGACTTTAGATAGATTAAATATCCTTATATTCTACAGCTCAGCAATTTTAATCATAGGTAAATACCTAAGAGTAACTTTAAACATGAGCAACAGAAAGCACTTACAAGGTTGTTCTTTGCAGCAGTTTTTGTAATGGTCAAGTATTGTAAACAACATAACTTGAAAATATCATATGGAACTAATCTGTGAAATGTTCAAACAAAACACTACAAAACAGTGGGAGTGGAGGGAATAGACTTATATATGCCAATAAATAAGAACTGGCAAAAGGAGTAAACAGCAGAAAGGTCTGTACATGACTACACCATTTATAATGTATAGTGTATATAATAAAAATATAAAAAATAATAATTAGGGGTAATAAACACCAAATTCAGAATTGTGGGCTACTCTGGAGAGAAAGGAAGAGGATTGGGAACAGAAGAATATTCGTAACTCTGAGAGTTCAATTTTTTCTTTTTTTCTTTTTTTTTTTTTTGAGACACCTCACTCCGTCACCCAGGCTGGAGTGCAGTGGTGCCAACTCAGCTCACTGCAACCCCGTCTCCCCAGTTCAAGCAATTCTCCTGCCTCAGCCTCTCAAGTAGCTGGGATTACGGGTGCCTGCTACCATGTCTGGCTTTTTTTTTTTTTGTATTTTTAGTAGAGACATGGTTTCACCATGTTGGCCAAGCTGGTCTGGAATTCCTGACCTCAGGTAATACACTCACCTCAGCCTTCCAAAGTGGTGGGATTACAGGCATGAGCCACTGTGCTCAACCAAGAGTTCAATTTTTAATATTAAAGGGTGATATGACACAATCATGGCAGAATGGTAATTTTTCAAAATATTAGAGGATAGAAACAATAATGTATTACCATCAGTCATTTTAATTTTAATAATTAAAATTTTAATAATTAAAATTGCACAGTCATTTTCATCCACCAATTCCATTGTTTCCTTGACAGATTGACTAGTGATGAAGCATTACAATTTCTGCTCAAGGACATTCTTTGCAGCATTGTCTGTTTTAGCAAAAATCTGGACATTACCTAAAAGTTATCAATAGGTTAAATCAGTCATGGTCCATCAAATCATTAGAATACTATGCTGCCGCTAAAAATAATGAGATACATATGTTCTTTTTAACGCAGAAAACTCTCCAAGACATACTTTAAGTGAAAAACAAAATAAAACAAGACATCAGTATTTGTGTATAGCAATAATAATACATTTTTGTATTGGTAAATATTTTAAAAATCATGTATATACATATACATAAATGTTGGTATACATATTTTAGGTGGAATTAAACAGAAAAAAACTTTTAACAGAAATTATCTGTTGTAAGAGGTACTTGTAAAGCAGTGAAGAGGGGTGTTGAGGGAGACACTAACTTTTACCTGCATAACTTACAGTGGTGTTTAAATGTTTTACCATGTATGCACATGCTATTACTTTTATTTTTAATATAATTGGTATTATCTTGGTACTGAGATTATGGGTCATTTTTATTTTCTTCTTTATTCTGAATGCCAATATAATGTTCTTTGCAATAGAAACTAAAGAAGAGCTACTTTTAAAAAATACAACTAAAGCTCTGTCTATATGAAAATAAAATGACTGATGAACTCACTCAATTTATTTAAACAATTATCTTCTAAAAAGAACCAGATAAATCACCTATTAACATGAGTGGTTTGGTCTTGGAAGACAAAATGGTGAATGAAGATTCCTCTAACCTAGTAGACTAATCCCTATGGCCTTTCTTGTTTAGGTCAATCAACCGAATCTCCAAAGAGATCAAAGACTTTGTGAAATCCTATGTGGATCCTTGAATGAATGTTTATTATTCTGGGGAGGGAGTTCATGGCTTGAATATGATTAGAAAAGTATCCATTATTAACACTGAATTGTTTAAGGTGTGCAAGATGTGGTGTTACGTGTATTGTATTGCTTATGTCATTTGGTCCTCAAAATTATCCGGTGAGGTTGGTAGTATTCTTATATACATTATGCAGAGGAGGAAACTTGACAGAGCATGAGTATGTAACTTCCTCAAGTCACAACCACCCATCATTCCATAATATATATTACTTTGTAGGAAGTGTTAGGGGCAATAACAGAATGAATATAGAACATAATTTGCATGCATTGAAAATTGCTCAGACACAACAAACCATTATTGTCTCTTAAAATTCTTCCGTTATATGTTCACTTACACCTAGTGGCAAAGACCAGAGTTGGCTTCCATAATATGTAGCCAAGTCTGTTCTCCAATACCTGCTTATTTTACTCATGCACAAGTTGGAGAAGTGGAATTCAGTGACTAAGCTCAAAAACCAACTTATTGCCTGCTCCTCAAAGTTCTTCTAAAACTCCGCCAGAACAGTTTCAAAATTATGTAAGCAGGAAGGAGGCAAGCTGCAATCTATTTAAACTCCTACTACCTCATTTTTCCTTAAAAGTCAAACTTTTCAGAAAAGAATAATGTTTCTATCTCCATACATAAAACTTTAAGATAAATAACAAACAGGAAGATATTCTTATTATACATCAAAACTTGAAGATGCAGTAAGGCTAAGTGTCTTGTATAATTTTTTCTGATTTAGCAATCAGAGTAGATTAGAGTGAAATTTTTACTCTACATTTCTATGTGATCCAGTGAAGGACTTAACTTCCCTATATAGATTATTTGAATATAAGTGAGGATAGAATGAAAATTTATTCATTTTTTTATTTCACAGTAGACATAATACACATGATCATAATTTGCCCTTACCGGACTAAAGCTTCCAAATAGTCTTACATGTCTTTGAAAGTCCAAAGTATGCATTTCTATTTTTACTATTTGTCACCATTCTCAGTAGATAATGTTGAAAGAAACGTTCAATTTTCTTTCATGTTGAAAGAAAATACAATATGTAAATATTTTTTAATCTGTTGCTATCTCTTTTCATAACTTTTGATTCCTGTGAGGGTGGAAACATGGTTTTGTGAGGTTTTTGCTTTAAGTATTAGTGGGAATAGGCTAGGTCAATTATAAAATATACAGTTATCACATGACATTTGTAAATTTTATAAAATTTCTTTTATCCAAAAGAATTATGCTTTTAATATTAAATGGTGAAACTTTAGTGAAGTCTTCTTATATTCTGCCACTATCACCATTGCACAGATCTCATTCCAATCATCTTGTTGAAGATAAGATACTAATTCGACTCAAATGAATTACTCAGTCCTATTTACCATTTTGAAAATGATGACCCAAACCAGAAAAATTTTTAAATTCTACAAAGAAACTTGAAAATGTGAGTCACTTTGATTTTCTTGTTAGATTTTATCCAGAAGACAAAGCTTTGCTTATTAACTTCTGTTTTCCTGATTGCAATCTCATTTCACTTGCCCTTGAAAAAACACATTTGCAGTGACCTCCAGCTTGTTAAATATTCAGCAGAAAGTTTATGGACTTTCCCATAACCTTGATTAAAAGCCTTCTGGGAAACTAAATGCTGAAAGAAGAACTTTATTTGAAAAGCAACTTGAGTGCTCCATGCTGATTTCTGTTTCACTAATAGTACATACAATCAGAAGTCAATGACTTAAAATGAGAACAGAGGTAAAATATTGAAAAGCAATCTTTCTCCTTTCATGAGTTACTGTAGTAGCAGACTAAATGAGATATTTACAACTTGATTTAGCAGAAAGAAGAGATTTATTTTTAAAGCCACAAGAGATACACATAAAGTGACTTGCAGATTCACATTCTACAAAAAAAAAAAAAAAAAAAAAGCCAAGTAAATGCCCTGACACATATCACAGAATACACGTATAAACAAATACTCCACACACACAGTAACAACACATGAAACAACTCAGAATGTTTTGAGCCAAAATAACTAGAAGATTTGAATATTTTAAAGTTGAAGATCTAGGTAGAAATTAAGACTGATATAAGATGAGCTTCTTATATTTTATTAGTGATTTATTGTTTATCATTTATTTGTTGTATTCTTTTGTTCTGGAAGTTCTTCATTATCAGTATCTCAAGAGGCAAGGAAGCAAAATTTCCAGAATTTAAATGTAGTATTCATTTTCAATTAGAATCTTTGAAATATATATACAAATATATGTGTGTGTGTATATATATATATATATATATATATATATATATATATACACATACATACATACATGCTTTTGGCAAATATATGAAATTATAAACACATATAAAAGAACAAATGCAGCAGTTGAAAATACAATGTTATTTGTCTTGTATTTGCCTAAGAAGCAATTGTGAAATTTAGCAGTTGTTGCTTATAGATGCTGTAAGTTATCTGTTTACTCTGTTAATAGTTACTTTGCTATGCAGAAGCTTTTTCATTAAATTAGATTCCCATCTGTCAATTTTTGCTTTTGTTGCACTTGCTTTTGGGGGTCTTGAAATATTTGCCAGTTCTTATGTTAAGAATGGATTGCTTAGGTTTTATAGTTTTGGGTTTTACATTTAAATCTTTAACCCATCTTGTGTTGATTTTTGTATATGGTGTAAGGAAGGGGTCCAGATTCAATCTTCTGCATATAGCCTGTTACCCCAGAACAATTTATTGAATAGGGAGTTATTTCCCCATTGCTTGTTTTTCTCAGCTTTGTCTAAGATCAGATGGTTGTAGGTGCGTGGCCTTATTTCTGGGATCTCTATTCTGCTCCATTGGTCTATGCTCCTGTTTTTATACCAGTACCATGTTGTTTTGGTTACTGGATCTCTGTAGTATAGTTTGAATTCGGGTAGTGTGTTGACTCCTGCTTTGTTCTTTTTGTTTAAGATTTACCTTGGCTATTCGGGCTCTTTTTTGGTTCTATATGAATTTAAAATAGCTTTTTCTAGTTACGTGAAGAATGTAATTGGTAGTTTGATAGTAATAGAATTGAATCTGTAAATTGCTTTGGGTAATATGGCCATTTTAATGATACTGATTCTTCCTATCCATGAGCTTAGAATGTTTTCCATTTGTTCATGTCACCAGGGTCACAGAGTTATTGATAGAACCCAGACTATATATCAGGACCCCTTCTTTCTAATCATATTATTTCCACTGAATATACAATACCAAAGAGTCGTATATGTATTAATTTGATAACAGAATTAATCTTCAAAAACAGAAAGGAGTAAAGGACATCAAGGATTAATTCATGTATGCAGCTTAAGGCCATGTACTTTTTCACGCAAATGACTATAACTCTTGAAAGCCATTTTTACATTTGCTTAAAGTAAAAATGTAGATTCAAGGACGATATGAAGCATTATCGTTTGATCTATAGTAATTTTTTCAAAACTGCAAATTATTGCTTCAAGAACCCTCATGCTTGCCTAACACTATCTTCATTAGATAATTACTTGTTACAAATCAGCACAGCCTGAAGTCTGATAGGGCATTCGACATCGCATATGTACAGAAGTTTCTTTACTAAGTTCAAGATAAAAATCCTTTAAACAAATTGCATTGATTAAAAATGTAGTCTTTGTGGTTCTTGTGCAATTTTTTTAAGTAAAAAGACGGCATATTGCCATGGGGTTACTAGCAATAAATCACCTTAAAATATCACAATAAAATGGCTTGGTGTCGTATAGCACAGCCATTAAAAAGAAAATTATAAAAATATACTAAAAATTTGAAATGATACACTCTTACAATGAATTAGAACAAAATTGTACTGCCATGTCTATACAAGAAAAAAATGTAATAATAAAAATGTTTTATTTCTGTGAAGATTTGGAATTATAAAAATGCCAAATATACTTATTATTGCCTCCTGTTGAGAGAAAGTCAGTTTGTTTCATTTTCAATATATTCCATATTCCCCCACACCTTGAGGATGAATGTTTATTTGTGCTTATTCCTATGTGACAATAAGCCTAATTATAAGTTAGCGATGACAAAATATCAATCTACTTCTAACATCTCAAAAAGTACTCTGTAAATTTAAATACGAGAAAAGTAAAATTTTGACCATATGATTATTATTGCTGCTGCTATTGTAAGATATGGAACTATTCATCTCTCGGGAAACTTCAGATGGTTAATTTGAGAATGTTAAAATAATTTGAAATAAATAAAATAATCAATACATTTTCAACTGTATGAAGTTTTAATTCAAATGAGCCACAATGTTCTTAACTTGGCCATCTTTGATTCCTACCATGAAATAGAAAAAGCTACATAGTGTGAGAGATGAAAACACACCTGCCTACAATTTCCTTCAGCATCTATATTCAGAAAACATCATGCATACTAAAAACATAGACTTCCCTTCATTTTATGTCCATTAGACTCAAGGCACAGAACCTCCTAAAACATACTGGGAGAAGGAAATTGCAAAGAAAATGAATGGTGATAATTTTAAAAGATGCAAGAGCAAATATTCAGTCAGTATTTCTTCACTCTTTGGAATTAAACTAGGATATATTAGTAAGCAATGAGATTTAAAAAAAAAAAAAAAGAAATAAAACTTACACATAATCAGCAGTTACCCAATTAAAGTTCCTATCATAGAATACATCCACATTGAATAGCTAAGCAAACATGTTTCCCAAAGCTATGAGGACTTTAACAGGATGCTTGTTTTTTATGACGCAATAGGCATACACAGAAAACAAATTCTTCTGGATATTGCCAAAAGTAGTCAAATAAAACAGTCTAGCACCCTACATTCAATGGAAAACTTATCTGTCTCTTTTTCATCTAATTTCTGTAACTTTCTTAGATTCCTTTGTTCACTGTTCCAGTCTGATAATCATTTGCAAAAGTTGGCACTTCAACACCAGTAATGATCCAGAAGGATTCTTAATCTGCTTGAGTGTAATAGATACCACAATGACTTCACCTGCAGAGATGTTTGCTGACTTGATTATTTGACAGTGCAGCTGGTACTCTGCTTTGCTAGTGCCCTATCTGCCCTGTTAGTCTTCTTCTGATCAGTTTCCTAGAAATGAAGAGTTCATCTATAGGTGACCATCTAAAATTAAAATGGCATTTATGTTCAACTAGATGACATGGGTGACGTATAAATGGAGTGCATTGTTTTTCAAATAAAAATTATCAGAAAAAATAAGATGTGTGCATTTTTGTGTGCATGTGCACATTTGTGTGTGTGGACAGAGACAGAAAGAAGGGAAAGTCTCTTCATTGAAGAATCAAGCAAGTATGCACTGACACTTCAAAACTTTCTATAATGCTTTTCTGCACTTCACTATGAGACTTATCTCAAAGTCCTTATAATATAAACTCTAGTATGGTAAAATTTTATATGTCTTAAAATATAATGTGTTTGAGGCTTTAGGACAGACCTTCATGAGTTATTTTAATGCCTCAATTTATCATGGCCAATTGCTGCTCTGCTCTCCCTCATCTTTACCTGCATCAGTTGCTAAACACATTTGTTAGAACTTTGGTACCCAAAGTGTAGCCCCCACACCAACAACATTCACATACCCTAGGGATTAGTTAGAAATGAACTCTCTGGTCCCTACACCCAACTGCTGAGTTTGCACTTTAACAAAATTTCTAGGTGGTCTGTATGCATGTGAAACTGCAAAGTACTGTGTGAGAATATGATTATCTTATAAAATATTTTTAAATGCTTTAAATTTATGTATATATTCAGACAAATATATGTACTTATATTCATTTAATACAACGATGCTACAAAGCAGCTGCTTTTATTATTCCCATTTTAAGGATGCAGAAAACTGAGACACAAGAAGCCTGAATGTCTTGTCAAATGTCATTCTACTAGGAAGGAGGAGACTTGAGATTCTAGTCTAGGCAATCTGGCCCCACTCCAATAGAATGCTTCTCTTCATAACGAATTATTTAATCATATATATTTTCATAGCCACTAAGGTGTGTATTGTAGATAAGAGATTAAGAAAGAAATAAAATAGGAGAGAATTAAACATATCTGCATCTCTTACATCTTAATGTATTTTTTAAGTCTTATGGGTGTTAAAATTCTCTGATTTCAAAAAAATCTTTCTGGGAGTAGACAAACAAAGAAATTCAAGGTCTTTTGAAAACAAGATCTCTGAAGGTCAACTTTTTTTTTCTTTCTGCAAAAATAGTACTGCTAAAGCAGCTCTGAAAGTTCAGTTTCAAGCATATGATAAATTTCACTTATGCAGTGGTCCAGTTCTCTGCCCTGTAAGCAGTCTGTTTTTACCCTATATCACATACTAACGCATAGACAGATTCACTTCAGACTGTTGGGCATTATGGGATCTTTCTAGATGAAAGGTTTTTTTTTACTCAGCCACAGTTCATATCCTTTGATACCCTGAGGGGATAGTCCAAAAAGTTACATGAGTATTGAATTGGGCTCAGTGTGTTTAAGATCTTTCCTCATGATATTTGGATTTCAGATATTATATTTCAGAAGTTAAGCTGTTCTGCAAAAATGTAATGGCTAGTTATTTCAGAAGGGAAGACTTAATAGCTAAATACTATGGCACTTTTAATTGGAATTTCAATATTTGGATTTAATGTGGGTCGAATCCTAAAACTCCAATTTTCTACTTGAATAAAAGCAGATATTTGTGTGACATTTCTCAGTATATCCTGTTCTTCTGCCCAATTCAATTCATAATCACCTGGGGAGGAGGCACTAGAAAACATTACTACTGCAAAATTTGCAATGAATTTAAACTAGTAAAAGTAACTTTTATAGAAGATTTATCTGAACAACAACCAAAGAAAAACACAAACAGCTGAATCAAAAACATGAATCATCCAAAAACTAAGAAGGCCTTTGGTGCATTCATATATCAAAAATACCTCTAATGAGTACTCTGTCCTTGTAACTACAGTCTCAATTAGGCCAAGAATCCCTGAATTCCTTGTTAATATGTAACTTAGTCTCTAAAAACCAGATTAATTAGCTACACTCATTAAAAGAATGTAGAAGATATGTATGTACCTCTGTAAAATTGATTCCTCCCTCAAATCAAATTTAAGAGGTATTTATGCAATATGAGGACACACATTTTTCAAAGAGACAGGCAGAGTACAGTTAAATGGAAAGATCAATTAGCAAAAACGTCAAGTTTAGTTTTAGATTAAGTTACACGCATAAATCTAAGGAAATCACAGTCTAACCTCAACCCTGGAAAACTACACCATTAAAATAAAAATTCTAGTCAGGCAGCCAAGTGAACCTTGCTGTACTATTGATAAGTGAAAGTGTAGGAGTAGAATATTCTAAATGCGAATTAAAACTCAGTGTTTTTTTACATGCTTCAATAATTTTGTCCTATAAAACGAATGGTATTTTCAAGATCATCAAGTTTTCTTCTCAAAATATTTTTATTTTTGCATGACTTTCTTAATCCAGAGCATCGATTTCTATGTTGTCATCTATTAGTATAAATAAAACCTAACTGACTTTGTATGTAAGACAAACTTCATAAAACTTAATGATTTGAGCAGAGGAGTTGTACTCTGCTCAGTCCATTAGAACTAGAACTAGAAAATAAAGCAGGATTACCTTTTTTTTTTTTTTTTTTTTTTTTTTTTTTAGGAAAGATTGTCTATGGCACCAAGGCTGTAGTTCAATTTTACCAACCACACAAACTGCAAACACCCCAACACAGGTAAAAGCGTATC
>CAUYLG010052890.1:0-25838 GCA_963573385.1 Cacajao melanocephalus
GGCCAAAAAAGTCGCGCTGGCGACCCGTGTGGCTCCTCCGCCGGGAATCTCCTAGTCTGTGGGCAACAAGAATTCGTCTGAAAGTGCGGCGTCCACTCGCTCTCTGCGCTTTCACTGGGAGCTACAACCCTGAGCTGTTGTTAATTGGCCATCTTGGATCTCTCTGGACACATTGATTCTTACAGTGGTTTTTCTTGTTGACTTAGGGCCGCATAAATCTTTCCCTCCTTCATGGTACTTGATCTTCTGCCTCTGCTGCAGGCTTGTTATCTGTTTTCTGTAAATAATGCAGGAGCTTCTGGTTATAAACGACTTTCTAAACTTGAATTCTTAAGAATCGTTTATCTGTTAGACCCACCCTAACTCAATCAATACTCAGTGATAGGAGGTGTCATCAATGATTGACTTTAAGATAAAGCAATTCTTCCCCTGCCCCCGCCACCGGTGGAGACTTGGGTTTCCTCAGGGAAAAGCAGGAAGGAAGCAAAGCTTGTGCCTTTCTCCTTTCTCCCAGCTCTCCGTGTTCTGTACGCACCCTGAGCTCTGCTGTACCCCAAAGACACGCCTCCACAGGCCAGCCAGAAGCCCTGTTGCAGGTGGACAGGTGTGGCTCAATCAGCCATCCTGCTTGGGAGATGCTCAGTTTTAAAAGAGAAAGAAGGAAGACCAAAAAGGAAGGAATCTCTGATGCTGGAATTTCATACCCAGGACAGGCTGGCGGGGAGATGGGCAGTCTCACACCACACTAGCCACTGCGAGAGAGGCCTGGAGTGTTCTGCTGCCCTGAGGTGCAGAGATGGAGACAGCGCAGAGGCCCCGGGTCCCCAGCCATGCCTCTCTCGGTAGTCATGAGCTTCTTGCCTTCTGCTGCACAGACCTGTGGTTCTACTAGGATCCCAGCACAGAGTCGCACCTGACAATGGGTCTCCTGGTTCTGGGAAGCTGGAGGAGGTCCAGGTCCCTATGGGGAGACGGCTGCACCTGCAGCTCCTCCCCAGATCCTGACTATTGCTCAATAGACAAATCACCATGTGAGGAAGCGCTGCAGGGAGGGGGGCGTCTCCATTCCTCCAACAACCGAGCAAGACAAATCCAAAGGGATCCGGGAGGATGGAGAAGGCAGGAGCCTGCTGCTAAGGAGAAGGAATCGAGCATCCTCATGCTTCTGAGGTTATCTAAGAAGATGCATAGACTCATGTGGAGCAGACATCACATCATCTTAGGGGAAAGATGATGCACTGGTCATGGGCCACGCACTTGCTACTTGATTTTTGTTATTGTTATTATTTTTTTGAGAAGCTTTTTAGACATACAGACTAACAAAATGTTAGTTAACAAGCACCTGGGTACACCCTGCTCCACCATAAGAAATCAGACTTCAGAAGTACATTTGAGGCTTCCTGGGCACCCGTCTACTGTTAGATCTCCTGCTGTCTCCCCAGGGAGGAGCCATCTCCTAACCTTGTTTTCTTGCCATGTTCATGTATATTATATTTTTACTGAATATTTTATAGTTCCAAATATTATATTTACTGGTTGGGATATTTCAAATCTTTAGAGTAACATTTTTACTGAATTTTTTTAATAGTCCAAAATATTATATTTATTGGTACATATTTCAAATCTTTATAGTAACAATATTATACTAAAAGCATCTTTTCTATACCTTGCTTAGTTTCATTTAACATAATGTCTTTGAGTTGATTCTCGCTGGTATCTATTTTTCTGGTTTACGTGAACCACCATGCCACTGTCTCCAGTCTTTGGATATCCAATTTGATGCCATCATTTTTTGCTCTCACAGACAAAGCTGCAATGGACATTCTGGGTGTGGGTCCCTGGGCATTTGCACAGGGCAGTCTCTTAGGGATTTACCTAGGAGGGAGAGAGGCTTGCATTTACAGATTATGTCTGGGTTGATCCAGGGAAGATGTCAAATAGAGGCAGGGAACCACAGTACAGGTAGGCAAATGTGTTTGACCGCCCAGAGGCTCTGCAGGCCAGCGATTGGGCCATGCTGTTTTTTGATAACTCACTTTGACTTTCTTTGGGAGAATTATCCTTCCCCATTAGGTGAATCCTTGGTAGGACCTACTTATCAAGGTGGTCTTCCTGTCCCCAACTTGGGCATGTTGTCCTGGTTGAGACAGGCGCTCTCTCTCCAGGAAATTTGAATGTGGGAAGGAGTAAGATGTAGCCTGGGAATAACTGGTACCCATTGTGGAGCCCTTGAAAATAATTCCCCTTTATGGAATCTCAGAGATGACTCAGTTCTTGTCCTTCTAAGCCTTCCCTTCTTTTCTGTTTTTGTGGTGACCCATATCCTTCCATGAACTCCCCTTTTTTGGCTTAAGTTGGGTATACCCAGTGTCTGTGGGATGTAACCAAAGATCCCAGACTGGCAGAGCCACCCACAGAATGTGCCTAGGATAGCAAGTGGGCAGGTTCTCAGTGGACCCAGCACAGGCAGATGCCCTTACCATTCCCCTTCTCCTGCCTCAAGCCATTCAGCCCCAAAGAGGAGTTGGGGCATGGCTCTTTTGTGAGGTAGCCAATTCCTAAGTAGGAAAAAATAATCATTCTGAGCTGTTAGTCATATTTAACTAGCACCCGTGTAGAGCTAGGCACTGTGTTGACAGGGAAGATAGGTTCTTCGCCCTTGGGGAGGCTCCAGTGAAAGCTTGAATTGAATTCTCATAAGGGGCTGCAGGTCCTCTAAGTGAGCACAGTGAGAGCATTCCCATAGGTGTGCATTTTATGTAGGCAAGAAATTTCAGTCTAGGACCTTGTCTCCATTTCTTCCTCTGCAGAGACCTCATAGAAAACTTGGCTTCCATCAAAGGATTGCTCTCCAATCATGCCCCAGGAATGAGGAGAAGGAATTGTCCTTTCTTTTGAGGCAGATGACAAATTTCATGGGAACATGGCTTGACCATGCCAACACAAGAGCTCACCAGCAGTGACTAGGGAGTTCATATGTGAATCAAGAGACCCTATAAACCCAAGGGCAGTGGTTTCAAATCCATTTTCCAAACACACATAGGTGAGTGTGGAAATAGATGAAAGGATATGGGTCACCTTACAAGATAACAGCCTGGAAGAGGTCACTGTGGGTTACATGCATTTGAATTTGCTGCAATATAAGCTAAGAAAAAAATAAACTTTTCTCATATGGGAGACTGGGTAATACGAACAGCTGTTCTTTAGTCCCTGCACCTCTATTACTTTATTTTAGAAACAGAAAAATCCCGTCTTCACCACTTTCATTTGAAAAATCTCCCCTGTGTATTTCAATTGATATGACCTGCAGTCAGAACTCAAGGCCAAGACCCAGAGCTAAACCAATCAGCTTGTAGTTTTTCCAGAGCTAAGCCAATCAGCATGGAGCTTTTCTAGAGGTAAGCCAATCAGCATGTAGCTTTTCCAGAGTTAAGCTAATCAGCATGCAGCTTTTCCAGAGCTAAGCTAATCACCACGAGGTGTGCCCTGGCAACAGCAATTTATCAGGGGTGAATGAGCACATGACCTAAGGTGACCCAATCAGAATGAGTCTCCAGACTTCCCTGGAAGCTTGTGGCTCTTTTCTGGAGGGTTGAAACTTGTATGATGAGGCTGGAGGTGCCACAACTTGCCACTTAGAGCCACAGAATGAAGCTAACACAGCTGACGATAGAGCCAAGGCATCAGAGAAACTGAGTCAAGTTGAATTGAGTCCGGAATCTAGTGTCTGTGAAACCAGCCCAATACTTAGATATTTTGTTATTTTGTTTTGAGAGAAAACAAATTCCTTTCTTACTGAAACAAGTCTGGTCTGCATTTTCTGTTGCTGGAAGGGGTCCTAACTAATATCCTGGACCAAAGGAAGGGGTCCTAACTAATATCCTAGGGTAGAACAGTGCCCACGTATAGAAGCCTCAGTGTCCCCATCACTCATGAGGAGACAGTTGCTCTAAGGAGCTTCAGCGTCTACTGCCAGCAGCGCCATTCTGGTATTCTGGTTCCAGGTGATTCTTAGGTATCTTGTCTCAGCATGTGAACTTTGGAACAGACTGCCTGAGTTCAAGTCTCAGCATCACCACCACTAGCTGTATCAAGCTCTCTGTGTCTCAATTGTCTTACTGTAAAATGCAAGTAAGTTTCATAAACATTAAAATTGTTGTGGGATGTGAAAGTGCTGATATACAGAGAGTGATTAGCATAGTGCCTGGCACATAGAAGCTCTTCATCCATGGCTACCCTCACTGTCCTTATGTTGTATTGATGATCCATCCAGAACCTCCCTCCATTCTGCTGGATGCCTCCCTTCCCTCATGCCTCACTTGGCCAGGAATCAGTTTCCCTCACTCTTCTGGGCTAATGACCCACTTCCTCTGGCTTCACATAGCTTCACCTGGTGTTTCTGTGGGAAAGGCCTTCACACTGATATTCTTGTTTGATAGGGAATATTGATGGGCATCAGGCCTGCTTATGCAGAAGAGCTTCTGACCTGGGTTCAGAGCAGGAAACAGGATTTTAAAGAAATGTCACAAGAGGCAGAGAAGGCAGGAGCCAAGAAATAATCGATACTGACCTCAAGCTCAAAGATCTATGGGAAGTAGCAAAACTCAGCAGGGTGAGTGGTGAATCCCTGGGTCCTCGGTCAACGGTCCTGAGGTCAAATCAGGAAAGAAAATGCAAATTTGTCCATTTGAGAACTTTATTCCAAAATGGCAGATACAAAAATTTAACTTGACAAAGCGTGGTGGGTTTTGTAAATAAAAATAAATGGTTATAAAGAGGAGCTGAATGTGGAATAACTTTGCATTTCACAGAATTAACATGTGAAGTTTCAACTGTTTGCAAATGACTCATGGTACTACTCAGGGTGGGTGAGGTTTTGCTGCAGTAACAAATAAGACCAAAAATATCAGTGGGTTAAAAAAGAAGACTGCATTTCCAGAGGTCAGCTGAGATTTCTGTACATTGAGACTTCTGTACATTGGGACCCAGGCTTGCAGCACATCCCTCTTGGCACATCCTTCTACAATCACTGTGGCAGGAGGAAGATAGCGTGGCTTAATAAAATTGGCTTTTAAAATACTTGCCCAAGAGTGACACTACCTTTTCCTTCCACATGTCATGGGCAAAGTCAGTCATATGGCTGCACCTACCTTCCAACATTGTGGGAAAGTGCTTGGAGGGACAGGGGGAATATTTGGTGAGCAACAGTCACAACCACCATACTCCATGGTATGCAGAAATGTGGAGCAGGGCTGGTGGGTGGACCCAGTCCTCTTGGCTGCTGAGCAGGGCTGCCCCACTACTCAGAATGTGGGTGCCAGCAAAGCCTGAGCTTCTCTCTCATCTGCTTTGTACATTTCTTATGGCTTGATTTAAATGCAGATTCCTTGTGAAAAATGAGCACTGATGAGAAGCCAGTTTCTGGTCATGGAAATAAAGAGCAAGGGGAAAAAAAACAGAGAGTAAAATACAAAGGACAAAAATGACAAGGTTGTGTAAATGTCAGAGTAGTGTAAATATTGATATCTGCAATAAAACTCTTGTATCGTCCTTTGAAATGCATCCAATGGAAGCTAAGTCTCACAATTGATTAATATGCATGATCCTTTAAAAGTATATTAACAAGCTTTTCTTAATAGTTAGAAATGTGTATCATTTCCTTTCCTCCTTCTACTTCCTCCTGATAGTTTTATCTTATTTCAATTTATTTTTATGCTATCAGTTGTGTTACTTTTAAATATACTGTGTTTGCAATTTCATCTGAACTGAGTTATCATTGGTGTTATTTGTAACAACAAATTGATCCAAACAACACAAACACACAGTACATTTTGATAAATAATTACTAAGCATGAAAGCGATACTTTATTAAAAGTGATGTCTTCAGGAGATGGATGGAGGGGGGTGTGGGGTCTTAATTAAAGGATACTTGCTCCAGACCCCACTCTTACAAGCTGTCCCCTTGTAGAATGTGAGGTGGAGGGATTTGCATACCTAAAGCAAAGCACTCTGGGAAGGCTCTGGATAAGTGAAGATGGTACTATTTTTTTTTCTAAAAGGGAAAAGGGTGATTCTGAAAGGGGAGATGGGAAAGAACAGCAAGCGTGTTCTCAGGGTGAGCACTGCAGGGCATGAGAACATATTGAGTTTGAGGTCCATACCCGGGTATCCTTGCACGGTGTTTGTGTGTCCCTTGGGAATGAATTGATCTGAATTCAAAAACCTTTTCTCTGCTTTCTGACTTACTGGCCTGGCATTCTGTCCCCTGCTGGCACCGGAATATTGTGTAAGGAGCACTGGGTCCTCTCCATAGCATTGCTCACACCCCATCCTGTCTGTCCCCGACAATTCTCCAAGCTGCTCAGGGCAACTGGCCTCGATCACCACTCCACCATGTTGTGGAGGCAGAGGTGTGCTTTTATTTGCTCATGGGCACCCACGTACTATTCCTTCCCCAGGACTCCCTTCTCTCCATGACTCCACCTTCCCCCTCACTGCCCCTTTCTTTCCCTCCTTCCATCCCCCTCTTCCCCATCCAGTCTTCTTTCTTCTTGAAATTATTATCACAGAGCGAAGGCTTGGATGTTATTTGCATAAAACTATTACAAAGAGACCAAAAGTGATATTTCTTTGTGGGCCTGGGTTCCAGCCAGCGACAAACAGCTGATATCAGGGAAAACAAATTGTTAATGTTATATAGGAATTTCACTGTGGGCACTAGATATTTGCAGGAGGTAACAAAATATACAAGAGGTTGAAGCAGATGAATTCCATTCCAAAACCATTAAGAGTAGCTGCAAATGAGGTTTGAAATGGACATCCCTGTCCTTAGAGACTTCACAGTGACAAATGGATTAGTCCCAAAGTGGAACACAAACCTGCTTTGTTTTCATAGAAGGGAAGAAGACTAATAAAGGCCATGCTTCTATCTAGCCCTGAATCAACTGTGGCTCTGTCAACCTCTGTTTAATGGCCCGACGCTTCTCAGCTGAGCTTCTTAATTAAGCCACAGTGAGAGCTGGTCCTTAAGAAACTCTTAAACATGCCGGGCGCAGTGGCTCATGCCTGTTAATCCTAGCACTTTGGGAGGCTGAGATGGGTAGATCACTTGAGTTTGAAACCAGCCTGACCAATATGGTAAAGCCCCATCTCTACTAAAAATACAAAAAAAATCAGCTGGGTGTGATGGCGGGAGCCTGTAATCCCAGCTATTCAGGAGGCTGAGGCACGAGAATTGCTTAAACCTGGGGGGAGGAGGTTGCAGTGAGCCAAGATCATACCACTGCACTCCATCCTGGGTGACTGAGTGAGACTCTGTCTCAAAAAAAAAAAAAAGATTCCTAAACATCCAAGTCCTTGAGTTTATTTATTAATATTTAACTTTCCTTAGTGTAAAAGTAAAATGTGTTTACTGATTTTATTATTATTTACTACTTTTTAATTAATAGTGTTTCTAGGGAGGGACTTGGAAAGAGAAGCTTTAGTTCATTCACACCCCAGGCAGTGCTCTCTCTATATCCTGCCTCACAGGGTACTAAGGAAAATACACATGCAAAGTTATATAAGAGAATATCTAGGAAACTGTTTTGCTGCTGCTTCTAGGGACCTACACTCCAAGTAGAAAGTGTGACACTGCAAATTCAGCTTTAAGACCAGTATCCTAACCTTTCTCCTCTTTCTCCCAATCCTGTATCAGTCAGGAAACACTGTGAAATGCTCTAATAACAAATAACCCCCAAATTGCAGCCGTTTATCACAGCAACATTTCTCTCTCGTTTTCACAAAACATCAACTGTGAGTCCAGATGACCCTCATGGGCCGCATTCTCCACGTGGACTCAGCCACCCAGGTGGCCTCTATCCTGCAGTGTCCACCTTGCAGCTCTGGCATCATCATGGTACAGGGCAGAGAGCCCCAGAAATGCTTCACTTTGAAGTGAAAGCTTCATCTTCTTCCATCCACGCCAATTGCCTAGAACATGCCTCATGGCCCCACCTAACTTTAAGGGGAGGGGAAGTGTTATGGTTTGGCTGTGTCCCCACCCAAATCTCACCTTGAATTATAATAATCTCCATGTGTCAAGGGCGGGCCAGGTGGAGATAACGAATCATGGGGGCAGTTTTCTCCAGGCTGTTCTCATGGTAGTGAATGAGTTTCACAAGATCTGATGGTTTTATAAATGGGACTTCCCCTGCACAAGCTCTCTTGCCTGCCACCGTGTAAGACGTGCCTCTGCTCCTCATTCACCTTCCACTGTGATTGTGAGGCCTCCCCAGCCATGTGGACCTGCAAGTCCATTAAACCTCTTTCCTTTATAAATTACCCAGTCTCAGATATGTCTTTATTAGCAGTGTGAGAACAGACTAATACAGGAGGTGTTCTCCTCTGTTTCCAGAAGGAGGGGAGGAGCAGATATGCATGAGTGCTCAACGTCTGTATCATTCCTCCTTCCAGAACATTGCCACATCTGAGACCCTCCTGTAAAAAATCCTGCAACCACTAGCGCTTTCACAGTATGGAACAAACGTGTTTTCCAGAAGAAATCAGCCAGTTTTCCTTTTCTTTTCTTTTACATAATGCAGAGCCAATGTCCTCTTACCTGGAACAGTGCCTGGCACACAGCAGACGTCGTAACTATTTGTTGAATAATTAGTGAATCAGTGACTGGCCAAATGAGTGAGGGCCATGCAGTGCCTCTCCCATTACATCAGGAATCTTCTTGGAATGCTGACTGTGTTTTGTAGAGTGCAGCCTGAGGAAGATGGGAGACCCAGGTTTTGGCCCTGTCTCTGCTGACAGCTCTGTCAGCTTGAACAAGGTCTAAGTCCCACAGACACTTTGCATAAAGAAGCATGTGTATTGTGCAGGTAAGGGGGTTGGAACTGTTGTGGTCATTGCTTCATAAGGGAAATGAGGCAGGGATAGCACCAGGATAGCAGGGTGGGGCCTGGGGAGGGCAGATCACAGAGAAGCTCTGCGAAATCATCTGGGGTTAGGAACCCAGGGAAAGATTGAACTTCCTGTCAGGCAAGGAGAAAATGGGGAGGGTCTGGCTTGATGTCTCTTGGGGAAATCTGGATTATACAATATGAAGGAGTATATACATATGTGAGGCCAGGAAACCAGCCAGGAAAACATGACCTGTCTTTGCTGATAATGATTGTCCTAGCTCCATAAACTCATGGATGGAATAAGAATAAAACCAACGACACACTTCCGCACAAGACTTGACAGTTTGCAAAGCATTTTAAAATATGAAGTCAACTTCATATGAATGGCACCTTAGATAGATGTTCCAGCTTCAGTCCAAACATCTTACAGATATTTATTTTAGTCCTCACAGCATGATTATCTTCATTTCACAATAAGGAAACTGAGCTCAGTATTTTACCCAAGGTTATACAGTTAGTAGCCAAGACAGGATTCAAACCCAGGTATCTGGCTCTAGAAGCCACACACGGAACTCTGCATCCTGCAGCCTCTGCAGAAAACACAGTAAAACTCTTCTGATTATGTCAGCAGCTGGAATTCCACCACTTATACAGAACAATAAGGCTGGAGTTGCTCAGAGGGAATGATCTCTATTCCGAGGAAGTTGAGGAAAAAAATACCTAAATTTTGTTTTGGTCTGGTCTAATCCTACAGTATAAAGACATTTTGTACTGTATTTTAATTCTTTTTTTATTCTTCATATTTTAAAATGATAAAAATGTGTGCTCTGACCGAAACAATAACCTCGCATTTTATTTCAAAATTATGCACTTACACAATACGTCCATACAGGCCAGTCACCATTTCCTTTCATTCCTATGAAAACTTGGATTGCGTCAGCGTTTTATGGCTTTTGGCCCAAGGCCACTTAATGACTGAAGAAAATGGTGGGTTCGCGTTTGGTATTTCCTGATGTGGGCAAGGGAGCAGGGCTGTTCTCCGCAGGCGGTTCTCACCCACGTGCTCACTGGTCCTTGACAAGCTGACGTCAGAGACGACAGACACATGGATGAGGGAGCTCAGATGCTTGACCTGTGACACAGCTGGAAACCAGTCAGGACATCCGAGAGGAAAGTGGAGTGAGCTGGGGTCAGAAGAGGGCATGTGGGACATTCCCAGGAATTGGAACTGAAGAGGGGAGGAAGGGAAGGATGTGGGCAAAGCCAAGCTCTGGAAGCAGAGGTCCAGAGGGTAGCCTGTGTTCGTAGCTGGGGACAGAGATGGGGTAATGAGGCCCAGCATCCAAAGGCCAACGGGGACAGGGGCACAATGATTTCAGGTTGATTCTGGAGGCTGAAGAGGTGTGTATCTGGATGGACGTGTGGTGGACAGATACCTTGTGCCTGCCCAGCCCTCACCCCACACTTCCGGGGCCATGTTCTGAGCTTGCCCTGGGAACCACGGCTTTGCTGGTCTCAGACCAACTCCGGAAGTGCTCGTTTGGCTCTGGCTTCACCAACGAGGCTCTACCTCCCTCTGGCCACAATGATTGGCTCAGGAATGACACGTGACCCACTCAGAGCCAATCAGAGCTCGCCCTGGGCCTCGCTAGGGACCTAAGGTTGGAAGGTATAAACTCTGCCGTCTGAGCCACCTGGGCGGGGGTCGCCTGTGCCTCAGGGTGATGTCAAAAAGTTGTGCTGAGATGGAGAGAAAAAGAGTCATAGTCCCTGGATTTGGATATGCTCAAAGCCAGCTGTCATTGGCCTTTTCTTGGCATGAGGCAACACATTCCTTTCCTTTGTTTAGTCGGACATGGGTTTTGTGTCACTTACAACCTAATGTGTCCTAAAGCAGCCATCACCAGCCTTTTTCACACCAGGGACGGGTTTCATGGAAGACATTTTTCAATGCATGGGGGGTGCAGGGGAGAGGGATCATTTCGGAATGAAATCCACCTCCGATTATTAGGCATTAGATTCTCATAAGGAACCCACAACCTAGACCCCTCCAACACGCAGTTCACAACAAGGTGAACGCTCCTGTGGGAGTCGAATGCAGGGATGGCCAGTCTTTTGGCTTCCCTGGGTTACATTGGAAGAATTGTCTTGGGCCACACATATAATACACTAACGCTAACGATAGCCGATGAGCTAAAAAGAAAAATGCAAAAAGGATTCATAATGTTTACAAATTTTTGTTGGGCGTGTTCAGAGCCGTCCTGGGCTGCATGCTGCCTCCGGGCTGTGGGTTGGACCGGCTTGAATGCCTCTGCTGATCTGACAGGAGGTGGAGCTCAGGTGGTAATAATGCTCGCTCACCCGCCGCTCACCTCCTGCTGTGTGGCCTGTTTCCCAACCGACCATGGACTGTTGTTGGTCTGTGCTCAGGGATTGGGGACTCCTGTCCTCAAAGATAGAGTGTCTTCTTTAAAAATGGGTGTTCTTTCCCTTCACAGTGAACCAGTAACACACTCACTCTGCAAAGACATTTGAAAGATGTTTTTGGCCTAACTAGAAATCAATTCTGTTGAATTCCCACATTCCAATTCACTTTTTTGCTAAGGAATCCAGTGTTAACTTACCCTCGAAGAGCACACAACTCTGGATGAGCCTCCCTGGCATCTCATACCAATTTTTCCCTTTGGCAATTGGTCTCCAAATCATTAACGTCACATACAACTTAGGGCCCAAGCAGCCCACACAGCAATCTCCACAGTGCCTGTCACCATGTGGTCGATTTTCATGGCAAAAATAACTAATGGAAACCCTAAAATTTGTTTACTTTGAATACATTAAGGTGGTAGTTATCAAATTGGAACTGAATTACCTCTTAAATTACCATGAAAACAAAATCAATAGTTTATTTGCCACACGCAAGAAAAGAAAAAGAAGAGAAAAATGCTCTGAGGAATCTTTATTAGAAGTTTTCCTTGGAAAAAAACAATGTAGATAAACTCAAGAGTAAATAAGGTATATGGTAACTTGGAGGAGTAAACTGACCCCTAGTTCATAATTGTTTATTTCTTGTTTCTTATCTTACAAATATTTCAGTGGGGCCTTTCTAAAGTCTAAATTGCTTTCTAACCAAATGATTAGAATAAATGCCCTGTGGTCCAACAATTGGGTGCAGTGTGGGTGTTTATACTATTACTTCAACTAAATATTTGAGATCATTAGTACACGGAGCTTATCAAGGCTTCCACTTTGGGATCCAGGAACAAGGTTGGCACTAATTCAGGTATCACCACCTAAGCTGCTTACTTTTAAAAATTATTATTATTTTTAAATTTGGCATTTCTCAGGGTTTCTGCTCCAGTTCATAGTTCCTGTGTCTTTAGTGGAAATGTCAGTACCTCACGGGATAACACACAGCATTATTCCCGGCTCTTCAGACTCCAAAAAGCTGATTTATTGTTCCTTCCAGAGGATCCCCAACATCGACAGTGACTAAATTCCTTTTCTGCAAGCATCCTGGCAGATGTTCTGGGTAAGACCTTGTGTAGTCACGAGCTCCTCCTTGCCATGCTCAGATAGCTGTTGGGCACTGTGTAGCCACCACCCAAGCATCTGACATGTAAGGTCCCTTTCTGCTCACCTCCTGGTGACAGCTGACAGACAAACTGGGTAGAAAACCTTTATTTTTGCTTCAAAAGATGAAAATTAAATTATAAATTAATGGAAAGGCCCATCTGTGAACATGTTCTTACAATTTCTAAACATTAAAAGTCAGAGGAGAACAAGGACCCAGGAAATGCTCAGTATTGGTATTAGTAGCTTCTAAGATAGGATTTTCCTGGGTGATGGGGAGGAGGGCTGCTCATAGACAGGGAAGCTCTGTGCCCTGATCTCCAAGCCTCAGCGGAAAATAGAACCAGAGGATGGGGCTGGGTTGCAGAGATGGGTCAAGTCAAGATGGAGAGGATATGTTGAGATGCTCTAGCAGACTGTGGTGGCTCCTCCTCTGTATCTGTTTTCCTTCTTTTTTATTAGGTATTTTACTTGGCATATGGCCATATAGAATAGAAACTCCATTTTCCATCTAGGCTTGCTGGCAGATGTGGCTATGAAGTTTGAGTTGGGGGAATACAAACCTATTTGCTGTGTTCAGATTCTGAGAGGTATCTTAAGGAGTGAGAACATTCCCTCTGTCCATCTGCCAGCTGCAATGCAGACTCAGGCATCTGATCTGGAGCTGGCACCTTGAGCTGTGAGTGAGAAACCCTTTGCTGATCACAGCAGAGTGACAAGCTAGCAGGAACCTGGCTCCTCAATGGCATACGGGCTGCTGTATTGGCCTTAGACTGTCCACCTTCATATAAGACACAAGGACACTTTATCTTGTTTAAGGGACTGTCCATTTTGGGGGGGTACTCACAACTGAACAAAATCTCAAATCTCATCTCAGAGGGTGTGTCTGAGCTACAAACTTTAGGGAGATTCAGAAGTGTAATAGGTAGTCCCTGTGTCCAAATGATTAGATGTCCCCTGCAAAACTTTATAAACTGGACAGGAGGGCATGGTGCAGACTGGAAGAGGTGTTGGGGTTTTGAGAAAGGTGGTTAAGGGTGAGAGAGAATGCCACCCTAAATATGCTGCTTCAACTTGAGGATTACTGTGAGCTAAAGGTGCTTGGAAAACAGCAGATGCAAGAAGGGCATTCTGATCTCACATTTTCTTCCTGAAGACAGGAGATAAAAATTCCCATGTGAAAAATGCCCTCCTTGTGCCAGGAGAAAAGAGATATTCTTTGATGGGGAGTCCTAGCCGAGATAATCCTGTACAGACCTTGTTAAAACAATTCTTATCTTTTCAGCCTCCCTACATGAGTGAGCTGCTTTTTCACAACTTACTATTCTCTGTCCAATTCAGCATGTGAGGGACTGACTCTCACTGCTTCTTTGGGTCTTTATTTCCTTAAAATGGCTCCTGTGCCACATAAAACTTGTACTAAATAAATGTGTATGCTTTTCTCTTCTTAATCTATTTATGTCAATTTCATTCTAAAGCCCAGCTGGGACCCTAAGAGATTGAAAGTGGAGTTTTGTCCCTGCTACAGTGGACACTCAAAGAATTAGCCAGGACTAGTTGGACCCAGGAGCAGAGAGACCATGGTTCCCTTCCAAGGCTAGGAGAAGGGAGTCACCACTCCTTCCTAAGCAAGAAAGGGAGAATCAAACCATGACAAGAGCAAGGCTTTTCTAAGGAAAGCAATGCAGATGAGAACTTAGCAACAGTTAAGATGAATAAATATATCTAACGACTTGGCCTGTGTCAACATGCAACAATTATTTGCTAAAAGAAAGAAAGAAAAAAGGGGCTGAGCACAGTGGCTCACAGCTGTAATTCCAGTGCTTTTGGGAGGCTGAGGCAGGCAGATTGCTTGAGGCTAGGAGTTTGAGACCAGCCTGGCCAACATGGTGAAACCCTGTCTCTACTAAAAATACAAAACTAGCTGGGCGTGATGGTGGGTGCCTGTAATCCTAGCTACTGGGGAGGCTGAGACAGAATTGCCTGAACCCAGGAGGAGGAGGTTGCAGTGAGCTGAGATGTCCCGGTGCACTCCAGACTGGGTGACAGAGCGAGAATCCATAAAAAAAAAAAAAAAAAATAAAGAAGAAAAGAAAGAAAATAAAGAAAAGAAAGGACGGAAGGACGATTGCATGAATAACAACCCAAGAAACACAAGAGAAGCAGTGTGAAGTACTGGCCAAGGATGGATGCTAGGATCCCAGAGCCTAAATCTGTATATCCAGATGTCTCAGACCAATGCCTCAAAACAGTGTTCAATAAATATCGACTACTAATATTACTATTGTCACGATTGAGAGTAACTGAGTGTCACCCGGCTGATCTGTTCACCAATGGGAGGACTCCAGGGTCCTTACGTCACTCCTCTTTTTCTCAGCTTCCCTGGTAACTTTTTCTCCAAGACTCAGATCTGATTCACACATGCTCCTCCAGGTCCTAGGTTAATCTCAGTTCCTCTCTGCCTCCCATTGTGTTCACCCTGGCCCATAGCAATCTTTTCCTTCTCTGACAGCACATTATTACCTTGTCATTGGACACCTGAAATAGACATCCTTTGGCATCCTCTGTGAATTTTATTTTATTTCGTTCCCTGTTTTCCCAGCATGTAATAAGCAAACAAGGTCCTTCAAAAAAAAAGATCTGACCCCGCTGACTTCTGCAGATGCATCTCCTAGCATCTCTTTCAACTTGAAAAATCATGTCTATACTTCTGCATTCCTAAGCTACCAACTAAAATTTTTATGAGTCTAAATTTATATTTGGATGTAATTATATATTTATAAATTACATATATATTTTATATTTTTAAGATAGTTACTTATGTAAAATAAATAAATAAATGGGTAAAATTTTCAGCATGTTGTAAATACTGGATATTTTAAGAGAAAACTGTAATATAACTTAAAGAATGTCCAACTGAGACTCAATACCATTGTGATTTGATACCTGCCATAACTGATTTAAAACAAAAATACACAGAAGCTTTGCAGTGTTAGGAATTTTGCATTGTTCTTTTTTCCCCCTGAACTTATACTCCCCTAGAACAATTTGATCATAATGTATCATAGTTTTATTCTTGGAAGTTTTTTTAATTGATTATCACATATCACTGACTGCAACAAAAATATGCTTATAAATTTAAACTTAAAAAATGTCTCTGACTATAAGTCTTTACATTTTAAAATAAGTTTTTTTAAACTTATCATTATGAATGATCATTCTGCTTGTTCATAGAGCACAATTGATCAAAGTAGCTTAAGTATGGCAGAGCTCAGGATAAAGAATTATTAATCTGAGAAAAGTAAAATTCTTTGGCTATTCTTCTCTTAGTATGATAGGTGGGACTGTTTTTTTTCCATTAATGTATTCATGAATATTACTTGTTATTTTAAGGAGGCAGGTTTCATCATCAATTTTATTCACACCGTTTTTGTTTTTATTGGCATAAGCACTGAGTGTTCGTGCACATAAACAGGCAGATGGGAATAGGGGGCCTTCTGCTGGAAGCCATGCACTTGTTTGGACTCCTTCCAGGTTATGTGCCAAAAATCACACAGTGATTTATAATAAAAATATTTTTGATAATCTATGAGCTGACATCCCTATTAGGTTCCTCTTCAATTTCAGTGAAAGTGAAGAATTGAAAACAATCTGACTGTAAAAGGATGTGGTTCCAGTTATAGACCCAGATGGGGGGTACCCAGTTATCAGAGATGTTTATGTTCTAAGTGCCCAGGCTAATATTTCAAAATGTGTCTTTGTCTGGTGCCCTGAAGGACTTTTCCCAGCAGAGGAAGACACCTTTGTAAGATGCAGGCTGGGTGATGGCTGTTGTGTGAGGACATCTTCCACCATCCACCCTTTCCATCCTGCTTCTGTCCTGGGATGCTGGCTGCGTGGACCACAGCGATGGGCTCCCTTCCCAGTTGCCTCCAGGTCATGTTCCCTGACAGTGGTTGCAAGTGAGGGCAGGGAAGAATAAAGTTGGGCTCTACCTGTGGGGTGACCTAGGGTGGATGCATCTCTCTCAGGAAGGTCACAGCTCCTTCACATTCTACACAGCATCTCCTGTCTCTAGATTCTAGAAACCTCTTCTTCTCTAACTCTGCAAGGGCCCCACTATCCTCAAAGAGCTGCACCATCCTCTGTGGCTTTCTTTACTTCACCTACACCTTTATAAACATTTCCTCTATTAAACTGTCCTCAAATTACCGAATTCAAGGATGCTTTCTGTTTTGTGTTAGTATCCTGACTGATAACCCATTTTTTAATATAATGAAAGAGGGTATTTGTGAAGGAGGAAGTGAAGAATAGGATACATGTGAATAGAGGGTCTGGAAATTGATGATCTTAAAACTGTCTATGCCTCCGAACCCTTAAGACAATTGTCATGTATTCCCCGGGGTGTGAGTACTCCAATTTGAAGAAGCCTGATCTATGAGTAAGTTCTTTGTGAGATTTTGGTGCACCCAGCTCCTGAGCAGTATATACTGAACTCAATTTGTAGTCTTTGATCCCTCACTCCCTTCCCACCCTTTCTCCCTGAGTCCCCAAAGTCCATTGTGTCATTCTTATGCCTTTGCATTCTCATATCTTACCTCCCATTTAGGAGTGAGAACACGCAATATTTGGTTTTCCCTTCCTGAGTTACTTCACTTAGAATAGTAGTCTCCAATCCCATCCAGGTTGCTGCAAATGCCATTCATTCATTCATTTTTATGGCTGAGTTGTACATACATATGTATACTACACACACACACACACATAAAGATCACAGTTTCTTTATCCACTTACTGATTGATGGGCATTTGAATTGGTTCCACATTTTTGCAGTTGAATCATGCTACTGTAAACGTGTGAGCAAGTATGTTTTTTGTATAATGACTTATTTTCCTCCTGGTAGATACTTGGTAGTGGGATTGCTGGATTAAATGGTAGTTCTACTTTTGGTTATTTAGGGACTGTCGCCCCTGTTTTCCATAGTGGTTGTAGTAGTCTACATTCCCACCAGCAGTGTAGAATTGTTCCCTTTTCACCACATCCACACCAACATCTATTAATTTTTGATTTTTTGATTACGGGTTGATGGCTGATCTAATGCCCAACCAACCACCGCTGTTCCCTTCACTGTACAATGGTAAGGACGTGGTTTGGAACCAAACAAGCATTAAAGAAAGCTGGCAATTGCCTTTTCACGGATGCCAGATGATACAGGTGAACGCTATACAGCATGGTGTTTGTCCAGTACCTTCCATCCTGACTGCTGCCCGGCCACACCACCACTACCCTCATCTGCAGGGGAAGCAAATGTCCTCCCGTGAGCCCACGTGTGCAACAGGGGCTGTCTTCAGGAAGCCAAGACCCCAGGATTGCCTGCTTGAGTCTAGCACCAGTCACCCTTGAACGGGAGCCCGTCTGGTTTATCCACCAGGTTTTCTGTGGCACTGAGTTACAAGTTCCAGGCAACCCATTGAAAGCTCTTTATTGCAGCAGCAGGCAACTGATCTACAATAACAACTAAAAAGATAGGGGTCCCCAGGTGATGACAGCAGCCGCAGTTTAAAGTTGAATTTGGACTTATTAAAGCATGTCCTGGCTCCACCTGCGGGGGCAAGTGACGATTTCAAATCTCCCGTCCCTGGGTTGGCCAGAACCCCCAAGGTCAACTGCCCAACATGCTTGGTGCCTCTGAGACTACAAGTTCCTGGCAGATGGCTGTGGGGTACGCTTGCACTAGCTGCCACTATGACTCATCCCTCAGGGATGTCAGATTCTGGGATTTATTTTCATGTATTAATTAATTTTAAAGCAATAGCAATCTCAGAGCCTCTTAGATCATGACTCATCAAAACATTAAAGCTGGTTGAGCCACTCTCTAGGGCCAGGGTTTGTGTGACAGTTTAGATGATCATTCGGCAAATACTCACTCTCTTGCCTTCACACTGCAGGTGGAGAACACTTCCCACCCTGTTGATGTTTGACCGTGTGACTTGCTCTGACCGTTTGGAAGTCAGCAGAAGTGATTGATGAGAGTAAAGGGATTAAATGTGCAGCTTGGCTTGCTCTTGCTCCTGGGGATCTGCTGTGTTGAGTGTGTGTGCTTTATAACAGGAGCTCCTGTCCCTTTATACTGGGTCTAGCGCACACATGTGTAGAGCAGATCTGAGTCCAATCAACAGCCTGATGAACCTTGGTGGCAGCTCATCAGTCACGTCTAGTAACACCCGGGGGGAAGAGGAAATCACACGCCGTGCAGGGCCATGCAGAGTTGTGCTGGGGAGCACAGAAAACCAGCCAGGGCTGTGGGTGGCAGGCTTTGTAGCAACCAGAGGTTGAGGTGCCCCTGGTCCCTGCGGGAGGATGCAAGTGGCTTGTTTCAATTATTCTGTGGGTTGGCAGGCAGGTGCAACCATGAGGTTGAGGATCAAATGGGGTACTGCTGGTGTAGCTGGTAGAGGAACTGGCCAGGTAGAGACGCTTTCTTCTTTTTCTTTTTTCTTTTGAGATGGAGTTTCACTCTTGTTGCCCAGGCTGGAGTGCAATGGTGCAATCTCAGCTCACCGAAACCTCCACCTTCTGGGTTCAAGTGATTCTCCTGCTTCAGCCTCCTGAGTAGTTGGGATTACAGGCATGTGCTACCACTCCTGGCTAATTTTGTATTTTTAGTAGATACGGGGTTTCACCATGTTGGTCAGGCTGGTCTCAAACTCCTGACCTCAGATGATCCGCCCACCTTGGCCTCCCAAAGTGCTGGGATTACAGGCGTGAGCCACCTTGCCCAGCCGAGACTATTTCCTTTTGGGTGGGGGGACACATCTGGTGAGAGCAGGAGAACACATAGTTAGGCTTTTGGGTTCCTGTGAGGCTCAAAGATGTCAAGGCAGCATGTGACATTTGAGACATCTCCTTGTGCCTAAACTCTTTACATAAAACATGGTTCCTGGTGAACAGGTTTTTCTTCTGGGAGTCTGGGATTTTGGTACATGCCAGGCCAAGACTGCCCCATAACCAGTCCCCAATAAAAATCCCAGGCACTGTCTCTAATAATCTTCCCTGGTAGACAACACTTCCTGTGCGTTGCCACACCTCATTGCTGGGGGAATGTAGCACATCTTATATGACTTCAATGGGACAGACCCTTGGAAGCTTGGGCCTGATTTCTCCTAGACTTCACCTGTGCACCATTTTTTTCTTTGTTGATTTTGCTTTTTTCTGCAATACATCATAGCTAAGAGGATGACAATATGCTGAGGACTGTGAATCCTCACAGTCAGCCATCAGTCCTATGAGTGTTCTTGGGTACCACACACCTTGCCTTTGCTGAATTCTAAGCCTTTGCTTTGGAGACCTAACACTTCATCTCACCTACCACCTGACACCAGCCCTGACTTTTAGGATGATCTTACTAATCCTCAGTACTCTGTTCAAATCTCACCTTGACCAAGAATGCTGAAGAGTTTTTACCCTCCTTGGAATTCAATAGCCTTTGATATCAGAATCACCTGTCAAGCATGGTGTTATAAACAACCATCATCTTCCTTCCTAAGAACTGTCCATGTTTTGAATTTTGTGACATGTCAATTTATGACAGCCCGTAGCCTGAAAGCCAAGATAAGATGATATGAAATGAACATTTTTATATTGGTTTACTTTGTCCTCAATACTCTGTATTCACTGAGAAAAGACTTTTGAAGATAGAATCTCAAAAGATATCAAATTATTACCTAATTTCAAAATATTTTGACAATTCTTCATAGACACAGCTCTAACAAAGTATCTCTCAGTGATAGTGCCTACAACTGGAATTAGTCCTAGAATTGTGAATCCTATTTTAAGTGATTAGAATTTTATTCCTTAGAGCCTGGTTAAGTCATTAATTCAGCCATCAAAAACTGATTGAGTGCCTACTAAGTGCCATACACTGAACATTCTGGAATTTCAAAATGAACAAGATTCATTATCTTCTTTGGAAAGATTTGGTAGCTATACTTGGTAGTTTTGACAATTTTTCTGTGTGTGTATGTGCCGAGCCAGTATCTAATCACCCACGCCCCTTCCTTGTAGTACTCTCTGTGGATATTCACCTGTCTTCCAGGTAGCTCATATCTCCAAGGGAAACTGACTCCACCCCCAACTACAGCAGTACACCCTGATTGGTCTGAGTTAACTAGAGTAATCCTGCTTTAATGAACCAATGATTCATTCAGTGAAACCAGGCTTAAGCCAACCAACATATAATACTCTCCCATAATATGGCTCAATAAGTGAAAAACTCACATTTTCTTTGGAAATTTCCTTCTGAATGTGAAAGACATGGTTATCTGGATCCCAGAACTGCTGGGTCATTTTGAAAGGTCAAGCAGAGAATGAGGAGAAGGGTACAATTCAGAAGATAAGAGACAAATTGGAGAGGGAACTGGATTAAGCCACTCTTGATGTCCAAATTTCTGGACTTGTTATTTACCTGAACCAATAGATGATTTAAAAGAATTAAGCCAGGGTACGTTAATATTTTTTGATGTTGACATTCAAAATTAATCTAAATGATTGACTCCATAGCATCCATCTATTCTTTCTCCCATTGTTTATAGTCTGATTTTCTTCTGGGAAATGTAAACTTCCTATATTCTCAGGCATGTGTTTTGAGTGGGACTCCTACCACACTCAACTCTATATGACAGTTTAGATTAGCTTAAACCAAACAGCACACTCTATCATTTTGGCTTTGATGATTGGTTTAGGGATAAACACAAAACCCAGTTAAGGAGGGCTGGGTCAAGATGGCCAAAAAGGAACAGCTCCAGAGCACAGTTCCCTAGTGAGAGCAACACAGAAGGCAGGTGATCTCCACATTTCCACCTGAGGTACCAGGTTCATTTCAATGGGACTGGTTGGACAGTGGGTGTAGCTCAAGGAGGGCAAACCGAGGCAGGGTGGGGCACTGCCTCACCCGAGAAGTGCAACTGGCTGGAGGATTGGGGGCTTTTCCCCTCCAGCACTCTGGTTCAGATACTGCACTTCTCCCCTGGCCTTTGCAACCCACAGACCAGGAGATCCCCACCAGGCTGAAAGGCACCATGAGTTACCAGCACAGATCTGAGTGGCAGCACCTGCCAGTGCTGCGGGTTGTCAGCACAGATGTAGGTGGATGTTTTGACTAACGCCGAGAGTGCCTGAGGGATGGAGCTTCCTGCTTCCCAGAAAGAGGGAGAGCTGAAAGCAGGGAGACAGGAGATACAGCTTGGCGGGTCCCACCCCAACAAAGACCAGCAAACTGAAGCCCTCTTGCTTGAGAGTTTCACAGCCAGCACATCAGTGCTCACTGGGGGAAAGGGTGTCCACCATTGCTGAGATAGTTCTAATCTTACCTGTGTAAACAAAAGCCAGAGGAAGCTTACACAGCAGATGGACTGAGCCTGTGGTAGCCCAGCAGCATCTCTGCAGGCAGACAAGGGAGAAACTGCCTCCTCAAGCAGTTCCCTGACCCCTGTATAACCAAAAGATGCCTCACACAGGAGAGCTCTAGCTGACATCTAGTGAGTACCCTTCTGGGACGAAGCTACCAGAGGAAAGATCAGGCAGCAATCCTTGCTGCTCTGCAGCCCTCAGGGGTGATTCCCAGGCAAGCAAGGTCTGGAATGGCCCTCCAGCAGTCCTACAGAACAGGGGCATGGCTGTTAGAAGGAAGACTAAAGAAAAAAGAGAAATAGCTTCAACATCAACAGAAAGGACATTCATTCAGAGGCCCCATACAAAATCACCAACTTCAAAGATCAAAGGTAGATAAATCCTCGAAGATGGGGAGAAACCAGGGCAAAAAGGATGAAATCATCAAAGACCAGAATGCCTCTCCTCCTCCAAGGGATCATGACTCCTCACCAACAAGGGAACAAAACAGGATGGAGAATGAGTTTGGTAAATTGACAGAAGCAGGCTTCAGAAGGTGGGTAATAACAAACTTCTCTGAGCTAAAGGAACATGTTCTAACCCAATGCAAAGAAACTAAAAACCTTGAAAAAAGGTTAGAAACAATGCTAACTAGAATAACCAGCTTGGAGAAGAACATAAACAATTTGATGGAGCTGAAACACACAGCACAAGAACTTCACAAAGTATACACAAGTTTCAATAGCCGAATTCATCAAGCAGAAGAAATGATATCAGAGACTGAAGATCAACTCAATGAAATAAAAAGAGAAGGCAAGATTAGAGGAAAAAGAAATGAACAAAGCCTCCATGAAATATGGGATTATGTAGAAAAAACCTAATCTACATTTGATCAGTGTACCTGAATGTGATGGGGAGAGTGAATCCAAGCTGGAAAACACTATTCAGGATATTATCCAGGAGAACTTCCCCAACCTAGCAAGGCAGGCCAACATTGAAATCCAGGAAATACAGAGAACACCACAAAGATATTCCTCAAGAAGAGCAACCCCAAGGCACATAATCATCAGATTCACCAGGGTTGAAATGAAGGAAAAAATGCTAAGGGCAGCCAGAGAGAAAGGTCAGGTCACCCACAAAGGAAAGACCATCAGACTCACAGTAGATATCTCCGTAGAAACCTTACAAGCCAGAAGAGAGTGGGGCCAATATTCAACATCCTTAAAGAAAAGAACTTTCAACACAGAATTTCATATCCAGCCAAACTAAGCTTCATAAGTGAAGGAGAAATAAAATCCTTTGTGGACAAGCAATTGTTAAGAGATTTCGTCACCACCAGATCTGCCTTACAAGAGCTCCTGAAGGAAGCACTAAACATGGAAAAGAACAATTAGTACAAGCAACTGCAAAAACATACCAAATGGTAAAGTCCAATGATGCAATGAAGAAACTGCTTCAACTAACAGGCAAAACAACCAGCCAGTAACAAAATGGCAGGATCAAATTCACATATAACAACATTAATGTTAAATGTAAACAGCCTAAATGCCCCAATCAAAAAACACAGACTGGCAAACTGGATAAAAAGTCAAGACCCATTGGTGTGCTGTATTCAGAAGACCCATCTCACGTGCAAAGACACACATAGACTCAAAATAAATGGATGTAAGGAGATTTACAAAGCAAACGGAGAGAGAGAAAAAAAAGCAGGGGTTGCAATCCTAGCCTCTGATAAAACGGACTTTAAACCAACAAAGATCAAAAGAGACAAAGAAGGACATTACATAACAGTAAAAGGATCAATGCAAAAAGAAAACTATCCTAAATATATATGCACCCAATATAGGAGCACCCAGATACATAAAGCAAGTTCTTAATGACCTACAAAGAGGCTTAGACTCCCACACAATAATAGTGGGAGACTTTAACACTCCACTGTCAATATTAGACAGATCAACGAGATAGAAAATCAACAAGGATATCCAGGACTTGAACTCAGATCTGGACCAAGTGGATCTAATAGACATCTACAGCACTCTCCACCCCAAATCCACAGAATATACATTCTTCTCAGCACCACATCACACTTACTCTAAAATTGACCACATAATTGGAAGTAAATCACTCCTCAGCAAATGCCAAAGAATGGAAATCATAAACAGTCTCTCAGACCACAGTGCAATCAAATTAGAACTCAGGATTAAGAAACTCACCCAAAACTGCACAACTACATGGAAACTGAACAACTTGCTCTTGAATGATGACTGGATAAACAATGAATGAAGGCAGAAATAAGGATGTTCTTCGAAACCAATGAGAATGAAGACATAGTGTACCAGAATCTCTGGGACATATTTAATGCAGTGTCTAGAGGGAAATTTATAGCAACAAATACCCACATGAGAAGTAAGGAAAGATCTAAAATTGACATCCTATCATCAAAATTGAAAGAGCTAGAGGAGCAAGATAAAAAACACTCAAAAGCTAACAGAAGACAAGAAATAACTAAGATCAGAGCAGAACTGATCACCATTTCTATTCAATATAGTATTAGAAGTTCTAGCCAGAGCAATCAGGCAAGACAAAGAAATGAAGGGTATTCAATTAGGAAAAGAGGAAGTCAAATCGTCTCTATTTGCAGATAACATGATTGTATATTTAGAAGACCCCATTGTCTCAGCCCAAAATCTCCTTAAGCTGATAAGCAATTTCAGCCAAGTCTCAGGATACAAAATAAATGTGCAGAAATCACAAGCATACCTATACACCAATAACAGACAAACAGAGAGCCAAATCATGAGCGAACTCCTATTCACAATTGTTACAAAGAGAATAAAATGCCTAGGAATACAACAAACAAAGGATGTAAAGGGCCTTTTCAAGGAGAACTACAAAACACTGCTCAAGGAAATAAGAGAGGACATAAACAGATGGAAAAACTTTCCATGCTCATGGTTAGGAAGAATCAATATTGTTAAAATGGCCATACTGTCCAAAGTAATTTATAGATTCAATACTATCCCCATCAAGCTACCATTGACCTTCCTCACAGAACTGGAAAAAAACCACTTTAAACTTCGTATGGAACCAAAAGAGAGCCCACATAGCCAAGACAATCCTAAGCAAAAAGAACAAAGCTGGAGGCATCACGCTACCTGACTTCAAACTATACTACAAGGCTACAGTAATTAAAACAGCATGGTACTGTTACCAAAACAGAGATATAGACCAACGGAACAGAACAGAGGCCTTGGAAGCAACACCGCACATCTACAACCATCTGATCTTTGACAAACCTGACAAAAACAAGCAATGGGGAAAGAATTCCCTGTTTAATAAATGGTGTTGGGACAACTGGCTAGCCGTGTGCAGAAAGCTGAAATTGGACCCCTTTCTGACACCTTACACTAAAATTAACTCCAGATGGATTAAAGATTTAAACATAAGACCTAATACCATAAAAATCCTAGAAGAAAACCTAGGCAATATCATTCAGGTCATAGGCATAGGCAAGGACTTCATGACTAAAACACCAAAAGCATTGGCAACAAAAGCCAAAATAGACAAGTGGGATCTAATTAAACTCCAGAGCTTCTGCACAGCAAAAGAAACAATCATTAGATTGAACCAGCAACCAACAGAATGGGAAAAAATTTTTGCAATCTACCCATCTGACAAAGGGCTAATATCCAGAATCTACAAAGAACTAAAACAGATTTACAAGATAAAAACAAACAAACCCATTCAAAAGTGGACAAAGGATATGAACAGACACTTTTCACAAGAAGACATATATGAGGCCAACAAACATATGAAAAAATATTCATCATCACTGGACATTAGAGAAATACAAATCAAAACCACATTGAGATACCATTTCATGCCAGTTAGAATGGCAATCATTAAAAAATCTGGAGACAACAGATGCTGGAGAGGATGTGGAGAAATAGGAACACTTTTACACTGTTGGTAGGAGTGTCAATTAGTTCA